>BGPR01026474.1:0-21491 GCA_013235015.1 Araneus ventricosus | reverse complement strand
CTCTCTTTCAACTATAAGGTCTACAAGGCAGGAAAGTTGACATTACATTTTTGTAACAATATTCAATAATCGTCATTTTAGAGAAGGGAGTAGTGAAACAATATACGCCTGTTGCGGTAAATTGGTAGCATCCATGCCTCTTTGTCTGTAGTGGGTCAAGGTCTCAGAGGTGTTCTCATAGTAAGGCGTAGCATCATCCATTACCTTTATCCGAAGGGTATTGCAGCAAGAAGTGACTTAAATAACTCAAAACAAAAAAACTCACATAATTCAGTCTTACAACAAGTAGATAATATTTTGACTTGATGAAAATTTGCATAACCTTATGCTTTTCATGTTTCTGGTATGTGTCATCTCAACTCATGATAATCTGGAGAATGTTTCTCTAAAATTTACTTTTACTTTCAATTCTGATTTTGCGATAGAAATTCTTGAATTTATAGATGTCGTAGGCTTTGGTATGGACTTTTCATATCAGGAATTTAACTTTTATTTATCCACCCCGCATTTGAATAGAATTTGACTATAAATATTCACGCATATTGCTTAAATTAAGAAAGCATTTTCTCAAAAAGATGCAGCGGCGTATTTGACAAAGAGACTCATAGGTGCAAAACTGTTTGAGGTCCCTCCTCTAGGTCACTAAATTTGCTGCCTTGTTTAATTAGTGCACAGCACATCGAACAGATTTTGGTCCCTCTTAAGGTCTGATGCTAAGGGGAGTTCTTCTACACCTTTCGAAAAACAGCCACTGAATAGATGAAAATATGCTTATAATTAGTGCAAATGCAGATGATTACGCATATCACTTTAGATTAATAATGCTGATTTTGAAATGAAATTATTCAACAAACTATGGATACAAGTCACATAGAACGGATTGGCAGAATCCAATAACATCAAGGTCACGAAATGAAATTTTCAGGACCGAAGTTGTGTAAAAATGAAAGGCTCTTTTCACACTTTTTGTTTTATATGAAGGATAATTAATAAAATTCACTTCCTTGTTGAATCAGTGAAGTTGTTTGGAGTATAGCGTGCCAATGGACTCACTACAGACATCAAAACTGAAATTTATATCAACTTAAAACTATGCAGCCTGTGATGCCCTCCCAGCTTGAAGTGTAAAATGCGGGAATAAAACGGGGAGCAACTATTGCTAACGAAATTATTGCATGTGCAATGTGTTACTAGATAAGAAAACATATCTGTTATTTTTATTAAAGGAACGAGATTATTAAAATACAAAATTTCTAAATAATTAAACTTGATTCCAAGAAAGAACACTAATTCAACATTTGGATAGCGCCCGCGATAGTCAACACAGAAAGTATACTACGTAACTCATTTTTATTTAGAGAAGTTAAATGATCAATCTTCGAGATCGCACAGAATTTAATCGACATTTTAGATTCAGCCACTGTATGTATATTGTTACAATCAGTGGAAAGTCTTGCCTCAGCAATGCAAGTCTTATGGTAGGGAAGAGAGTTTTACAATGTTAAGTATGAGATCCTCAGGACTTATGTAATGCATGACCTTGGCGACAAACTTGCAAAACCATTTTGGCGATTTCTAATGGAAATTTGATGACCTTGGCGATAAATGATGATTCCCTGAAAATGCAAACTCTTTTCCTCGATATTTCTACTAGAAAGAAAAAGAATACGCGAGAAAACCATGTGGACGTCACAAGGTTGTCGGAGAAATATTTAAGGACGGCACCTAGTTCAAAGAGCGTCTTTTTTGATCGACTGGGATTCCCTTGGAGCGCGAATGCCTTTGAGTCACACTACACAGTGCGAGCTGGTAAGCGAGCGTTGTTGAGGAAAGCTAGGGTCTACGAGCTATTAGTTATTTGTTGACTGCTCTTGTGCTGGAGTTAGATTACCAAAGTGCTGAAATGTTATTACCTGCGAATATTATTGTCTGCTACATTGGTAATCTAAAAGAACTATTGTCCTGTATCTGTGATACGTGTTTCCTGCATATTTGTAATCAAATCTGTTCATTCCCATTATCCTGTGTTGGACTGTTACATTCCATAACTCCGCAGCAAGACATCTTCAAGGCAACAATATGTTACGCTTTTGAGTTCTCAGACCGCACTAGTTCATACGTATTGCACATAACCTTGGGAGAAACGAAACATGCTCTAAGTTGATCCCTAGTAACTTGGATTGTCCCTGAGCTTATCATTCATTATTTCGATGTTGAGAACGAGAGTGGAATAAAACCTACAAGGTTACTAAACTGAGCTAAGCATCAAATTGAAAATTAATAACATCATGTTTTATTTTAAGCACCAGAGTGGAGCAAGATTTGGGCTACACTCATTCTAGATAGCAGCAATTGTCAAATCTTTACTTTCTGTGTTTATAAATATGGTGACTAGCTCAGCTTAACAAACTTGGTAGTTTATGTCCATTTTGGTGATCATCCATCATGCCAAATGATTTTTTCTTTTCACGCAACTACTACGGAAAGTACTGCAGATTTTGAATATTGTGCTGTAGATTCAGTTACTCCATAATTCGTGAAGACGTAGAAACTGAAGTTCAAGGTTTTAGATTTCACATGGCCTTCCGAGTTTCTTTTATTCCATGCCATAAGAGGTTACACTCCTTTAACCCTGAGGATATTGGATCTAAAAACTATGTAGTATATATATAAATTATTAAATGAAGATTTTCCATTGTTAAATGAAAGATTTTTTTTTTTTTTTCAAAGATATAAAAGTCGCTATAATACCCAAATTAATCCCTCAGAGACTGGGGCAGTAATTAATCCTTCTGTCCTAAGGAACTGGCATGCCAAATTTTAGGAGTCCATTAAGAGATGGGTAAGTGTATCTCTTTCTGCACAATCATACGGATTTCAGTTTTATTTATATCATCATTATAGCTCATTTAGCAAGCACCTGACGGCATCCTTGCTTGCAATCGCAGGCCGTCCCCCCCCCCGCAATTATTTTGCGCATTAGGTCTAACCCCTTTTCTTGCCCTGAGGAAAGCTTTCTCAAGGTGAAAGGAACTGAATTCCAAGCAGGAGACAGTAAATCAAAATTTAAGAAAAGATTTTTTTAAAAAAAAGGCAAATCCTATTGACAAAAAAAAAAAAGAAAATAATTTAGTGTATACAGGTGATTGAGTTTTGGGGGGAGGGGGCAGTCACCCCCCCCCCTGCTCTCATAGGGAAAAGTAAATCTTTATTTCACTTAGCATAAAACTATGAATTATAAAAAAGCAACCATTGTTAGGTAAATTATTACTTTTTTTAGCTAAATTTTTTAAATTTTATTGTCTAATTCTGGTATATTGTTTGGGTCTTTTTTTAGATGTCTATAAATTTTTTTACACCCCTCACTTTTTTTCCACCCACCTGCTAACATAGGTAAAGTCGGTAAGACGACGAAGAGAGTCTAAGATGACGAATTGATTTTTTCTCGAAAAAAAGGCAGCCCCTGATCCCAGCGCTGTCATCAGAGACTCTAGCAGCCAGCTACCCGCGTCACAATTCACATTTCGTCCCGTTACTGAGATTCAAGCAGTATGCGATAAATGTGTTTTTCTAGTTGTTTCTATGCAATTGGTTGTTGCTTGCAAGGATAACGTCTACTTGAGTAAATATTTTTTGATTTTAGATGTGATATTCTGCAAAGAGCTAATCAAAATGCTTTCAATGATGCATTATTTTAATTTTTTCTGATGAGCTGATATCCTTCAATGTTTTTTGAAATAAAAAAGGGGAAATCGGGTAAGATGATGAATTGGGTGGAGGGTAAGATGACGAACCACTCCACGCTGATTCAGGAGCTCGTCAAAGGCCCGAAATGCCACTTGCATCTCTTTGCAACTCACTGGCACTCAAGGGGAAAAATGAGCATCTCATTAAAAAAAAAAAAGAGATAAAGGAAAAAGAAGACAAACGAAAACTTTGACAGTTAACAAGGCTGAAGTTAATATGACTAAACGAAACAAACATTCTAAAAAAATTCTGCAAAAAAAGAAGAAAGTAGCTAAGTAACACTCGACTTCTAATGTTTGAGTCTGAAGACTCAATTCATTCATTTAAATTTCCTTACGTTGACGTTGTAAATCTGACCCAGAGGTCCTCGATAATGAAGAATGCATCAGTTGCAGAGTAAGCAAAACACGGAATCGGGATTCCAATGTTTATGCAAGCTCTGGCCTCCTTACACCTGTACTGGCTAAGACAAATTCCAAGCCCATAGCGATGCAATTCTTGTAATTGGTTCATTTCTTAAGGTTTGAATCTCAAATTAATAAATTGATTTTAATATACACTGATAATATATTAATTAATATAAAATACCAGGGTCCGAATTCTTTCTTGATTACGCGTTTGCAGCAGTATCGATTCCCCTTCTGTATTTATAAAATTAGTGTTCGTCATCTTACTGATATCGTTCGTCATCCTACCGCACAGTCGGGTCAGATGACGAAATTGACTTTTTTTTTTCTAAAATGAAATTTTAACTTAAATTTTATCATAAAATTTTAGTGTCACTTTAAAATAAAGAGTTTTAAGAAGATTTTGCATGAAAAATAATCCTCCAGCAACGAAATTATTGTGAAAAAATCCTAAAAAAAAGCTTAAGGTTCATTCACTCGACTTTTCCGTATATATGAGCTCGTAGAGGCTATCACACAAACTAGCACATGAAAAGTAAAAAGAATAGATAAAAAATTCCAGGAAGAAAGCAATGGAGAATACCATTTATTGATCAGCGACTCTCGTTGATTTTTCAATTTGATTTGTTGCTGTCTAAATTGAAATTGACAGTGATGCACTTCATTATGTATTGCCTTTATATCTCCTGTGCCAGTTAGTCAGAAACATTGTTGAAAGAAGAATTTCGTGACAACTGAGGATACTGAGGGATTCTCAGGAATTTTCGATGTCCCAAGTTAATCCCAAATTTGTTGAGTCATTACCGAATGTCGCGGGATATATTAGGTAGGAAAAATAGAAGGTAAGGAGGTATATGTAAATATGGTACTTTTTTTTGATAGTATTTTTATGTTGAAAGACATCAAATATATGATAGTTTATTTAATTACCTCTTCAGTTTGGCAGATTAGGTTGATAATTTTGAGGCAGATCTTGCAGTTTTAGTTTAAACATCACATGCCGTTACGTTGTTGTATTCGTATGTTCATATATACACAGACAACATCCAGCTAAATCTTGAGAATATATAACGCTTACAATAAATTTATACGAAAGAAAGAAAAGAAAAGGATGTTAAATATGAAAGTGAAATGAAAAACACAACATAGAAACTTTTCGATTGATATTAAATTTAAAATTTTATAGTTGTTATTGATAGTTTTAAAAAATAATTTCAAAAAAGGACTGTGTCCTTTTAGTAAAATGGGCTTAATCAGTTAATTAAATGATCGACAACTGAAAAAATACATACAACTTACTTTATGCAAAAAGTAATTTAACAAAGTTAAAACTACTTAAGTAAATCTGAATTTGTACGGAGGTGAGTGGATGATTATGGATTTAATATACAATTTCTAACACATCTGGAATTTCCGAGGCTTTACAGCTTTCCTGAACAACATTTCACTTCAACATCAAATCAAATGAAGAATCTCGGATATTGAGCGAATAAAGAGCCCAAAAAGATCATAACTGCAAAGCCACACGAAGCTATCAATGAACAGTAGTCTTCAAATATTGAATTAAGCTGGCTACTGTCTTCTGACAATAGAACCCCAGAGTTAAGAACACGAAAGGCGGTGATCGATTTCTGAAGACCTCGAACTCAGGAAATGGTATCAAATTAACCACCATCCACAGCCCTACATCGTTCAATGGCTTAAAATAAAATCTCCGTCACACAGGGAGTGAAGGGGGGCTGCCTGGAGGCCACAAAGCAGCAGTCAAGCAAATCGCCTTCTCTCAACTCCCCTTGGTCAGTAATTGAGTCCCACAAATCCTTCTGCCGTCGATGCTAAGCTCCAAAGACCGAGGCCCGCAGCTACAAAACAGGAGTTCTTAGCTTGATGTCCCAGGGACCAGAGTATGCACCTCCAGGCGCTGAATCAAGCATCTCTTTCTCTCCTCTTTTGCCAATAATACTGCACTGTATAAGAATTCGCATTCTAAACAGGTTTTCTGTAGAATCATGCAGAAAGTACAGTGGTTAAAGTCTGTGCGGGAAATAACTATGGCGATGGCTTTTAAGATATTTAAAAAAGATTTTTCATAATTACTGTGAGTGATGACTTTAAGAAGGGGCAATATTTTTGCCAGGAACTGCTTGTACCGAATTCAGAGCCAAATTTGGGGTCCAAGTTATGCATATGGGAGCCAACTCCGAAATACATATTTTGAGATAAATACATGGAAAAATTTAAAATTACTTTTCCAAAAATTTATTATTGTGTTACAAAACAATCTTCTGTGTAACGTCTTGTTAATGCATCAATTTATATAGAAATTTCATACATTTATATACAATTTCTATTATTGAACCTGAAATTCATAAATGATAACTACTTCCATCATATTCAATTGTAAATTGATATCGAAAGGTTTCCTGTCTGAATATTTAAGTTGAAGGTTGCTATAATTAATTTAATACATATAACCAATGTTCTGTGCTTATGTCGTGCAAAGGCTATATTCAGCCAGTGAAGTTTTGACTTTCTAATCAAGGTAGCGAGGGTAAGTGGCGCCCATGTCATAATTATGATTTTTGCCCCCCCCACCCCACCCCCCCGTCATCATCAGTAACTTAGCTTGTAATGGCACCTGAGCATGGTATTTTTCGTCCCCTCATCATATTTGATTCTCAAAAGTGACATAACGCATTAGTGTTTTGTCACCATGGTCTGTGGCGAAGGTAAATGGTACCGGAAAATATTTTATTTTATCCCAGTCGTCATCAGTGGGCTTAACAAGAATATGGCGTAAGGGTATGGTATTATTTTTACGTCCCCACATCATATTTGACGTAAAAAAAAGTGCCATAAACGCATTAATGTTTTATTACCATGGTCATATGAAGGAGGGTAAATGGCACCTCGAAAATATTTTATTTTATCCAGTCGTCATCAGTGGCTTTCAATAAGAGAATATGGTGCAAGGGGTATGGTATTATTTTTTACGTCCCCACATCATATTTGAGGTAAAAAGCAACGCATTAATGTTTTGTCACCATGGTCAGTGGCGTAGCGAGGTAAATGGCACCCGGAAAAATTACTTTATCCCAGTCGTCATCAGTGGCTTCTAACAAGTACGGTGCAGGTATGGTATTATTTTACGCCCCACATCATACTTTGACGCAAAAGTGCCATAAACGCATTAATGTTTTGTCAACCATGGTCAGTGGTGCAGTGAGGGTAAATGGCACCCGGAAAATATTTTTATTTTTATCCCAGTCGTCATCAGGCTTAACAATAGACAACATGGAGCAGCAGGCGGTATTATTTACGTCCTGCCATCATATTTGACGTAAAAAAAAGTGCCATAAACGCATTAATGTTTTGTCACCATGGTCAGTGGCGTATGAGGGTAAATGGAACCTGAAAATATTTTATTTTATCCCAAATGTCATCAGTGGCTTAACAATATCAGAATATGGAGCAGGTATGGCATATTTTTACGCCTTCCTCATCATATTTGCTTTAAAAAACGAATAAAATCAGTAACAAGACTCCCATGGCTCCCCTTTAAAACTGGCACACTGACATCTATATCCCTGTCTCCCGGTCGCTACGACACGGCTGCGGGATCTTGATTTCAAGAAAACGGAATCTGGATGTAAATGGGCGTGGATATACATTAAATCGGATTGTGATAATCAAGATTAGATTCATAAAACACGTAGAGTGTGATCCAGCCTGTCTAACAGCTAACTGGCGTGGTTCGTAAAATGACCCGAGGATACAAACTACGAAACCCTTATCCTCTAGCTGCAGCCTAGGTAGAGTTGGGAAAATGGACGGAAATCAAAAATCGTATGATTTGTTTACATCTTCTTCCCAAATTAGTGATATCATGAAATTTATTTTGAATTTTTTTTTTCATAGTCAAGAGTTTGTTGCACCAAAGTATTTATTGTCAAGTATGTTACAAAGGTACAATATACTCTCAAAATTTTATTCGCCTATAAAAAGAAACAAATGAAAAAACAATAATAATAAAACCGGACTGCAATGACTTTCCAAAACTTTAATGCAACAGCAATATAAAACATCAAGGAAAACATTAGTGATCTAACTTGCTCATCCGTAATAGTTGGAAAAACTTATTATAGAAAGAATTTTATTGTCCTTTTAAATAGGTTATAAGATTTTTAAATCGAGGCAGAATAGAGTTTTTCAGCCGATATATCATTCGAAATGCCACTATTTTGTGTGGATCACGACGACATGGGGAAAGATCCAGCAGTAATAAAAAAAAGTTATTTTGAAACATAGGGGAATGTGGAGTTGTTGTAATTCATCTCGAGAATTAGATAATGAGTAATAAAGAAGAATTTCGCGCAAAACTCTGCTTGAGTTCATTCCAAAGCGTTAAGAAAATTACGTCCACCATGTTCTTATTCAAAAAAAATTATTTCCTCGGCGAGGGCATGTGATGACCTTTAGTGTGATTCGATGTGACCACCCTTCTCGGAACTCACATTGCACCCTTTAAAACAGCATTCTCCATGCCCATTCAGCCAGATCTAATCATGCTATTCTTTTCCTGTGGGTTATTTTGAAGTCTAAGGTCTATCTTGGTGCGGTCCTGACGCTGACGATACCAAAAGGACAACATACATGGACTGAGCTGGCATTCCTTGTGAAATGTTGTTTTCGGCTGCCGAGGATGTTGTTGTGTACAGATGTAATGTGGTGTACGAGAAAGGTGGTCATACCTGAAAGAGTAACTGGTGCTGGTGGTGGATTTTAATTTCGTTCCCTGTAAATCTTTGGGGGGAAGTTCATCGGTTGTATTAAAGGGTTTTGTACTTGAAATTCCTTCTTTTGTTTTTCTCATTTGTCTGATTCTCGTTGTGTAGACTAAGGCTGAAATAGTTTCCCCATCGGCGACTTCATAACTAATTTTTTTTTTTATTGTTGAATCTTTTTCTCCATGTCGTTGCTATCACACTACTAAATTTGGTGGCATTTCAGCAGATAGATCATACAGAAGGCTCTTGAGTACTGCCTTTTGGAAAAAAAAATCATCCTATAATAGATTTTCTATTTGTTCATTACATTTTGGGATGATAAACCACACAGTTTCACAAACTCAGAAATCTGTATTCTTTAATTGCAAATTTAAACTATGGATAACTGTTTTAATAACTTTCCATAGGATATATCACGGAGCAATAAAAGATCATTTTCAAAGTTTTATTTAAAGGATTCTTCACAGTTACTACTAAAAGAATTACAAAAGAGAAAAAAAATCTTCTAATATAATCCTTCCAACAAAAAAAGTTTTTTTCTTGTGGTTATCGAAAAAAACTTGCATTCAGTTGATGTCTTAAAATTAGAGATCCCATTGCAGTAATTATTTTGCATTGAAAAGTGAAATAAAATTGAGAGTAGTTCTCCAGCCTTACTTTTTTCTTCTTCTTCTTTTTACTACTATATTCTTTTGCAGATTTATTGCTCAGATGTTGCATTTTCAGGAAATTGGACTAACAAACCTGGCAAATCAGTTCCAAACTCCACCGTCATATTGTTCATCCATCAGTTACCGCAAAATGAATGTCATACTGAACCAGGAAAGAGTTGTATTTAAACTGCTAGCAATATCTTCTGATTTGGATACGAATTCTGTGAGAATCTAAATCGACACTTTAATTTGCCCTTTTTCCATCGTCTCACCAATTGTATTTATAAGCCTCATTGAAATTTTTAATCTTAAAGAGCGATATTTCATTCCTGACAAACTTAAATTTACTAATGGTCCATTAATGTATAACGAAGCGTTGTTACCACAGTCAATTGTAATAATTTGAAGTATTACTATTCAAGAAACAAAGTGTGAAATAAAATATCGTTACAGATGAGTTTAGCATTTTAGCATCACTCATTTTTTTCGTTAGCATTCAATGTAAAAACGGTCAATTTATTTCATTTTGTCTTCGAAAAGGGTAGTACTTTTACAAACTGTATTTTATGAAGAAGAGAAAGTGAATGCCAAAATTTAATTGTCGGAAAATCAGCTGATTTAATCCTGCAATGAAAACATCCTTATTCCAAGTACAGTATGGGAAGAGAATGCGAGAGCGGGAGCAGTGTATACATGGTCTCTGAACCCGCGACTGGACCCAATTTGTGCGTCTTCAAAAGCAGTGGCGGTGATTGCTGGAGGTCTCACACTGCATTTCGGAGACAATGAGCCCAATACCAATTATAAAAAGTGGAGCTCAGGACTCGATCGCCCCAAAATATGAGCCTTCTCCCAAGAAAAAAAAAACAAAAGGGACAGATGGTTTTCTGAATCTGTTGAGGATGATGTCTCCTGTTTGTGGTGGTTGGTTTATGGCTGTTCATTGATGAACTATATGGTGGGAAATAGAATGTTTTCAGAGAAGCTGCCAGGGGTTTATCGCATCACATCCTCAGTCAAGTAGCCCAAAAAAATCAACTCTGTCGAATTTATTTAATAGAAAGTGAGCGTTTATTTCACGAGCGGATCTCCCTTTCTTTCTTTTGTTCAAAGCAGTGCTGGAATAGGTTTCTAAATGTTTTTGACAAAGATGAAGCACACTTGGGAGATCATGAATTCTAGTTCAGTAGAATTACTGGACGTGAGACAAAAAAGTTGTATCTTTCTCTGATGTGATCCTGGATTTTCCAAACCCAATACTATTTCTGGCAGGAAAAAATGCAAATTAATGCTATTACTAAAAAGAAAAGACAATAATAATGAGTCATGATTTGTGATACAAGCACGGTTTTCATTTTGTCCCACAAGCTTCAAAACATTTAATACTGTGCAGTGCTAAAATATAATAATGATAAAAGCAAGAATCTTGTCATTGAATCAGAGTATTTGATTAACTCATTAAAGGAGAAAAATTTCAACCTATAAATTATAGACAAAAGTGAGTTGTTTTGTAGATTTCCACCAGTGAGTATTCTCTTCAAATATTTTAAATTATTTCATTTCTTAAAAAAAATTACCTTTAATCTCTAATACTATGAATATATATATATATATATATATATATATACATACACTGACTGAATATATATATATATATATATACACCGATTTTGGAAAAAAAATCCTACCACTAAGAAAGAATTTGTGTTAAACAACGAAATTTTGTAGGGTGTTTATACATCTGAAAGATGATTATCGAATCAAATACGCACCAGGTGCAGAAGTGGGGCAAATGTAGCACCACTACAATATGCAAAATCACTGTTTCTTTAAATACGCGATATAAAGTTCGTGAGAGTTATTTATTGCTGAGATTTGACGGTGAGTTAACGTTAGCCGTCGCCTTTAAGAAGACAGCAAGCCATTATGAATACCTACCGAGTTTGAAAACGCGTCGTACTGGGGCTACGAGAAGGTGATTTTCTTCCGCGATATTGCAGACTTCACGGAAATGTAATCCACCGTGCATGATTGTTGCGTGGTGGTCAAGGGGATGGTACAGCCTCGCGAAGACTGGTTCCGGGCGGTACTTCGTGGCATCACTGAGAGGGAAGACTGCCGCATCTGACGTACAGCTGTGTCGTGGTCGTACCGCGTCTGCAGAAATCGAGCTGCAGCTGGTACCACAGTGACACAACGAACAGTTAGAAATCGGTTACTTGATGGCCAACTCGTGCCAGACGCCCTTGTAGCGTGCATTCCATTGCCGCTTGACGCCAGTGGTGTCGCCATGAGCTCAATGGAGGGCGGAGGAGATCTGTTGTGTTTTCTGATGGTGGTTCTGCCTTGGTGCCAGTGATGGCCGTGTGTTGATCAGAAGGGAGTTAGAGAACGCCTGCAACCAAACTGTCTGCGGCCTAGACACACTGGACCTACACCTGGGGCCGCGGTCTGGGGAGTAGCTCAGTGACAGCAGGAGCACTCTAGTGGTTACCCCAAACACACTGGAAATTTGTACGTCAGCCTGTTATGACTAACCTGTAGTGCTGCCATTCATGAGCAGCATTCAAGGGGAATCACCTTCCAACAGGATAACGCTCGCCCCACCGCTGCTGTATCGCAAAATGTGCTCTACAGGTGTCGACATCTTACCTTGGCCTGTGAGATCACCAGATCTGTCTCCAATTGAACACGCGGGATATCATTGGACGACAACTGCAGCATCATCCACTGCCAGCAATTGCAGACCGTTCCAGTATTGACAGCACAAGTACAACAAGCATGGAACTCCATACCCACAAAGTGACATTCGCACCTGTATGACACGATGCAATTTTAATGCGGGTTTTGCATTCAAAAATCTGAGGTTACACTGGCTTTACGTAACTGCATTTCACATTTGAAATGCATTTTCTTAAATTAACCTAGATCTTGAAAAATTTAATCAATTAAACATGTCAACTAGATAAATGCATTGTCCAAATTCTTCATTATCACAATAATTTTTTCTTGGTGTTAGATTTTTTTTCCGTGTATATATATATATGAAAGAGAGAGAGTATATATATATATATATATATATATATATATATATATATTAACTAATTGTAATCTGAAATTACAATTAGTTAAAAAGATATGAATTAAAATCGTCAAAATGAATGAATTGACGTGCTGCCATCTATTGGCAGAATGGTAAATTCATTCACTTGCGATCTTTTTTTTTTCTCCTAACTATTTTCGCATCCGGTGTTGCATTTTTTTATTTATTTAACGGAAGTTTTCGAAGTTTTTTTTTTTTGAGCGAGTCGTAAGTTATTCTGTGTTTGACACTAACAATTCAAACCGTTTTCCTGCATTTTTCTTCTTTTTTTTGTCGTACGGTGTTTCGCAACGTTTACGTTTGTTGGGGTCTCTGTCTGCCATTCAAACCAAACTGTTTTAAGGTGGTAAAAGGCTATAACTGAAAGTTTTAATCCAACAAGAGAGGATTCCAAACAGATTTGTTGGGAAGCTTAGTGACAATATATGGGGAAAATGAGGCGGGAATATGAAAAATGTGGATTCTGAGAAATGCCAGGGCTATAAGGTAATTAAAGGTTGGATTTAAAAATTTTAATTAAACAATATATAGATTCAAAGGATTTTATGTTTTGGGAAACGTAACGTTTATGTTAGCGATAATATGTGGAAAAAATAAAACCGGAGGCGCATATGAAATTAGTAATAAAAAAGACTAGATTTGAAAGAATATTTACATTTGTTGGGAAAGTAATTGACATTGTTTATTGAAAAAAAAAACGGAGCCGGGCATATGAAAATATGGATCCCAAGGCCTCTTTACATGATCTCACTCTTCCGCCTGGGAATATCCTATATTATTCAAGATTGCCCGTGCAACGCTGGCCATGCAGCTAGTATATATATATGGTGGAGAGGAAGGATGTGTGCTTTGGATATTTTCTTTAACAATAATATTTTCATTAAATTAAAAAAATAAGAGACATTTTGGAATTTTTCGATGATAACTATAGAAAACATTATATCAGGAAGGAATTTTACACCATCTAAAAAATTCGAAAAATCTTCATTTTACCGATAACAATTATTTTTCCGATTCGGTCGTGTAAATTTTTCTTTAAACAATATTTAAAAATGATTTTGGGTATAATTCCAAGCAATACCTTGAATTGTTGTAATGCATTTTCCCTTGCTCACCAAAAAATTTTTACTAATGATTTTCACACCAAGTAAGTTCGGGGAGAGGGGAGAGTTTACTTATCCTTTCTTGACACATCACAAAGTTGGTCATTACAAAACTATCCTTTCTTTATCTTCCCAATATGTGTGCGTGGTAATGATACACATTTTAAACCACTTATATTTAACATTTGAAAACAAATTTAAGATATTTCTTTTGAATAGTAATTCTTTTTCAGTTTTTAACTTGTTTTTATTATTTATTTTAGAACTTTACTCTATCTATTTTATAGCATTTGCAATTCAACTGTTCACTTAGTTCTCTATAATACAAGTAGGAAAATGACAAAATATGTAGGGGGGGGAGTTGTGGCAGATTGATAGCTTGTAACATTGAAACAGTTCTTAAATTTATTGATTGAATGACTTCAAGATGTCCATATCCTTCATATGCCACTGGGTGTAGCCCTCAGCGCACGGTAAATTTTTTTCAGCCATGTTAAGTCAAAACTAATTTACAAAATGAACTCAAACTGATAATATTCTAACGGAAGTACCTAATTCTGGCATGTGTTGTGATTAATTAATTACGTTTCTGCCAGGGACCCATCTAAAGGAAGGAAAACATTTATTTTTTCTTGAAATATATTATGTTTTGAGGTTTTTCTTAGATTTGATTTTGCGTGACCACTTTGTTTTAAGTAAAAAAGATTCTTAAAGCACATTGATACGTATCTTCTGTGTATCAATGAGTCTTTAACAGCAACTACTTTGCAAAATCGCCTTCTTGTGAAATGGAAAAAACCTCAAAAATGAACTAACTAAGATACCACACAATTAAGAATACGTAACTGAACGAAGTAACAGTTTGTCAGGGGTACGTTTCGAATGCCGGCGGAGCCCCTGCCCGAAACATAAACTTGACGAGCATTTTGGCGACAAATCGAAGGTTCCCGAAATTGTGATAATTTTCTCGATATTTCTATTTGGAGAGGAGCTATACAGAATGTATTGGATGATTCCATGTGATGTCACAACCAGTCGAACTAGGGTATATAAACGGAAGCAACTGAAAGGAGGGAGGACTTTGAACTTTCGTCTGGAAAGCCGGTGAGCTGTGCACTATTGAAAGTGCTGTTACTGTCATTATTTGCTGACTGTTTGAGTTGCTAAATCTGAAAGTGCTGTTACTGTTATTACGAGTGAATTGTTGTCTGTTTTCGTTGCTAATTTGTACAAGAGCTATTGTTCCTGTTACCTGTGCTACGTGTTTTCCTGAATATTTGGGAATAGAGCGTCATTCTTCATTATCCTGCTTGTTGAACTGTTTTCAGCGTACACTCACAAGAGAGTTTTGTAACAATATTAACTCTTGGGCAGGCAGGGTGTAGGGTAGACGACAAAGCAGATGGAGGTAATCTCAGGTAGGCGTCAATAGAGGTGAGGGTTTCATCGGAATCAGCGGAAGTTACAATAGGAATGGCATTAGGGATTTGTGACTTTGGTTTATTGTTCTTTGGTGGCCTTGGTTCTGTGACTTTTTCAATTTTCAGAGCTTAAGGATCGATTATTTTCCTTGTAAACTTGTTTTTATATTAGGATTAGAATTGTAATCATGATTTGTGTTAAAGTCAAGTTAGTTTATCATTACTGCCGATTTTAAGATATTTCAGTAGTCAAGTATAAAATGTTTTCCATTTTTTTTTCGTCCAATATTCATTTCAAAAGAACCAAACAACTAAGGACAATTACAGAGTTCTTGCATTTGGAATTCTTTAGTGTAATATCTGAGCTATTCATATGCTACATTTGTCATACCGAAACATATTTTCTCCATGTGCCAAGGAATTCATGCGTTTTATATGTGTAGTGCTTGTACACTTTTATTTTGGTATGGTACACTGCGATAGTATAAGTGCACATTAAAATTGTCTTTCCAAAATGGATTTATATTACGTTCAAAGACATAGGAGTAAATTTACATAAGTTTAAAGTAAATTGAATGTTCTGCCTTATATGCAATTCTATTAATTAGAATTATAATCAATATTAGAACTATTATATATCCAAGATACTGATACTGATTAGGTTTTTCTCCACGAAATGTCTTCATTCAGGAAGATACAGTTGTGACTTGAGAAGTTTCTGCAAGTCATATGTATGCGTATTCTTATAGTAGTGACAATTTTTTTTTAGTTTTATGACCATTATGAAAGTGTTTATTAAATCTATTTTCACAAAATTAGAAATTAGCAATCTAATTTTTACCGAAATTAGTTTGCTTTAGCATTGCAGTATTAGACATACGAGTAATGCACATGATGCCGTACCATTGGTATGGTGGAATTGTGCATGAAACTGTCACTTCGGGGCTGTTCGAAAACCAGAGTTCACTTGTTCAAAATAGAAGTGATTAGCTGAAACTGTTATTTTTTTTCAGTCTCTGAATACCTCAGGATATCTTTAAGTGTTTCATGGTATTAAAGTAGCGACTAATATTTATTCCTTTTCAGTTTAATTTCAAGTTTGTACTTTTTTACTGTCAAATAATATGTTTATATATATAAAAGAGTAATTTTTGAGAGTGTGTTTATGTTCGTTTGTTTCTATTCTATGCACGCTCAGACCGTTTGACTTACCGGCACAAAATTTGGCACAATGATGGATAAGCACAAGAGGAAGGTAATGCCGCAAAATTATTTTAAAATTAGAGTGCGGATAAATTTTATTTATTTAGTTTTAAATTAGTGGTCGCGTTCCCCTATTTTCACAGATTTTCTGCATAGCATTCTCATCAGACATAGATTTTTTATATGGTTGGGGTGGGTGTTCCATTCCTAATGAATAATTTGTAACTGCTAATGTAACTCCTAATTTTAAGGACGCTTTCTGCAAACATTGTTTTCAACAAACGATTGTTTTTCATATAAGTCCACACACGCGCCGGAAAGAAAAAGTTATGACTCGGTATTTTAAATTATCAGTTTTACATTTTTCTCTCTTTTTTGTCTTTTGATGTTTTTGCTTTTCTATATTTTTCTCAGCATTATAAACTTCTATAGTTATTGCTTATATTGGTTTTAAAGAAATATTCGCAAACTTATATTTTCGTTCAAACCTAGATGACTAAAAAGAATGGATTTGAAAGTTTCGATGAACAAGAAAAGATCCAGCGGAGATTTGGTTTTGCTTGGAGAAAGTTCGATGACAATATGTGTGAAAGAAAAAGAAATTGTGTAGTATGAAAAAAAATGACTAGATATCTTTTCAAGCCAGCCGCTGATGTTTAAGGCGTGGGACTACTTACTCTTGTGACTCATTTTCGAGTTTCAGTTTCTCCTTCTCATGATACTCTTTGGAGCTTTCTCAGTTACTCCGCGTCCTCTTGTTCTCAAGAAGTTATAAACATTCTCCTTTTTGTTTCTCAGTCACTCTCTTGGTCTCTTTTTTCTCGAAGTTACTCTCGGTTTTCTTTTTTCTCTGGAAATAATAATGTATGGAGAAAATTGGCGAAATAAAGTGAAACCAGTTACAATGGAAACTGTTTATTTCTTAATAAAACATATTACAATGTCAATTCTTTTGTTTGCGTTCTTCTTCAATCATACTGGTCTGGCCATAGGATCGGCCGATGATATGAAAAGTAATACATAATTTAATAATTCCGGTACTAATGTTTCTTGCTAAGAAGTTGAATCCATAGCGTTCATGATGCTGGATAATTTGTTGTTGGCACCATGTTGATCAAATGTACTTCGCCAGAAACCGAGCACTTTCTCATTCCTTTTGACATCTACGTAAAGTCTCTTACTTAAACAATAATTGGAAAATCTTTATCACTGTAGAAACTTCGTAATCCAGCAAACTTGTCTCTGAATATTTTATAGTGCTGAATAAGAACGACGTTTTCAAATGGAATTACATACTCCCGTTAAAACTGAAGATAGTACAACGCATTGACGATGGTACATATTATTGGGCGCACAAATGTTCCAGCTCCAGTGTCTTGCCGTCGTTTTATTATGCACAGTAAAATGTATGCAGGATACGTGTGACGTCCTGGAACTGTGCATTATTGACGTCACCAGTCTTCCCCCCCAGCACGCGACTCAGTAGTCGCTGATTCTATAATTCCGATTTCCAATTTTTTTTTGCATAGCTTCTATTTGTTTTGCCCTTTATCTTTAAAATAAGACATTAAGTTATGTTTTAGACATGTAGTTACTGGGGACGCCGTTTTGTGGCGTTTTTGGTTGTGGCGAATCAGAAATCCTTCTGAGACCCCAATGGGAGGTAAGTCCTACGTTAACATTGTATCCCGACAGCACTTGGTTATCACATGTAAACCAAGCTCGTCTATTCTCTCTACGTAAATGAAAGAGAATAAGCGAAATCTGTTACCTTTTTATAAAACACTTCACGCTTTGAACTTCTTAAATCCTGCAAATGAGTTTGGTGGTGACATTAATACGGTCTGTATTGTGATCTGTTTGGAATTTCAAAATTTTGTTGTATTAGATTACAAGCTAAAGAAGTCATGAAATTATACCATTTTATTATATTTGCGTTTATACTCAAGCGTATATTATGGTAAATTTATTTTTTTGAAATTTTTTACACTTGCTCAGGACTTTATAATTAAAATGCGACTTAATGATAAGAATGGATCCATATTTTAACTTTAAAATCAGATTAAAAAAGCATTTCAGATGGTAGTTTCAAAGGTTTTCATCCGGAAACATAAAAATGACTAACTAAATGAAAACCTCATCAGTGAGATTCATATGCTTAATGAAATTTTAGTAAATTGCATTTAAGAATGTTAAATTTTATTATGTTTTAAAATGATATAAAAATAGAGGAACAGACGACTTAGTTTATTAGACAATCTCTTTTTCCTCATTTCCAATAAGGGTTTTTTTTGGTTTATCAGACCGTGCAGAGACAGGGAGTGCTGTAAGCTGGGACTAAAAGACAGAGGGACTAAAGCCTCCTAATAAATAGAACAAAAGAGTGTATTCCTTTTAATCTTTCTTTGTTCCATATATTAAAAATCTATTTTTTAAATAGTATTTCTCTTAGTATACAATTTTCCAAATCAAAATTTTTTATCTCCAAGAATATCATATTTCTTTTGTTACATTCTTTCCTTTATTCCCCTAAAGCTTTCAGCTGGAAAGATGGAAATATTTTCCTAGACAAACTATTGAATTACAATAGGTTGTTGTTTTTCAGATTCGGCCCGCATGATACTGGAATCATGCCGCTTTATCTCATTATTAAAAACTAATAGACCATTCTGGCTTATAGATTCAAATGATTTTACTAGTCTATCTTGAAACTTAACTCTTTTTTTAAATACATTTTACAGGGAATGTTTGAATTAATCCTTTATTTAGTTAGATGGCTGTAAGTATTTTTTGAACCTTATACCCGATATTGAAATCTTTTTTGTAATTTTGTGTTTCTTTTCTCTTCTTTTTCCCCAGCAACATACTTCAGAAAAATTTCTCGGAAATAGTTAAAGACAAACTTACAGAAGGGATGATTCTCCTCAGCACCTTCATTGCATTGCAATTACGAAGGGGCGGAAAGAAAGTTATTATCCCATTTATTGAAAGGAACTATAATTTCACCTCTCCAAATTTTTCCGTTCGACTTCTAGCTACGTTATTACCAGTTCTCTTAGCTAGCAACAATAATAATAATTTTGAGTCAGCAACGGAGGAATATGAACGAAGATACACTTATTGAGATTCTCTCATGAACTTCAAATCAGAAGAAAAATATTCGGGGTTTTATGACATAATAATCGGTTATTTAATATTGGTTCTATATTTACCTGAAAGCGCTGGGGTGAAATAGAAAAAATTCATTTTAAAATGCTTTCTATCTTGACACACAGTGTGCAGAAAGGTTTTCCTCCTAAATATCTCTGACGTTTTAATCTTTAGAAGACGCCTCTTCTGTAGTAATTCATTTCTCACTTCCGCGGATGGAAGGCAACCAGTGAATTGGCCAGCTAAACAGTCCTGCATGGTGAACTATCGTCGCTTCTCATTTAAAATGGCGGGTTTCCGAGAAATACGACATTCTTTTTATTGACGAAAAGATCAGTTATTTATACCGCGGCAACTCGTGATTTTTTACAATTTTCAAATTTGTTTTCGTACGCGTCTGTTTGAAGCCGTCGTGGATTCAAAGTGTTTCAATAAATTTAATAAGGTAATATATGGGGAACGTAAACTAATGAAAGTGGCGTTTCATTAAATATAAGTATTCTGGATCTCGTTCATTATCTTCAAGACTTCTAATTTGTCGTTTAAAATATGAAAGAAAAGGAGAAAATGTTACAGAACTGATTATTTTACAGTACGAATTCAAAGCAAGAAAACTGCAGGTGAGATGGAATAATTTGCGTTGCTGATTTTGGTTCAATACCATTACATTAAATATGTGATCAGCTTTAAAGTTGTTCCATTCTACTTTCTTGCGATCTGTCTGGCCTTTAAATTTCTTCAAATCACCGTATACGGACATTGGTAGCGGAAAAGATTAATTAAAATATCTATCACAACGATTTGCTGATTCCAAGAAACGCCCAAAAACACATTCTTTTCTTTAAGAAAGTATTTTATACATTTGTTTTATGCTAATGGAGCTCTCGTGTGACTGCTTTGTTTTGGGGTAACTGTGGATGATAGCAGGTTGTATAAACTCGATTAGACTTTAGTGCCTGTGATGAACCTTTAGAAGGCATTGGCTGCCGGTGAAAAGTGATAATTGCGTTTCAAAATTCACAAAATTTCTTTGAATTCTTCGTATAACATTATATTTCCTTTAATTCCGAAGCAGACATATCTTCACTTTACTTTGGGTTTGCTTTATTCTTCGGTCTGAGGAAGAGGGTTAGGTGGATTTTGGTGGGCTTAACAGATATTTGTCTCAAAGTGTTTTGAAGTGTAGACATTCTAGTGTTTTTACTACTTGTGAAGCTAAAATGCTCAGAGGAGTGTATTATGGTATATTATTATGGAACTAGAATGCCATCATGGTATGAGCCCAATTTACCAATTAGCTCTTAATTCAGAAAGATTTCCCGTCAAATTTGACGTGTTTACATAAGAGTATATGGAAAATGTTTAACATTGGTTAGAAAACAAATAAAATAAGCATATGTTTTATGAATAGAATATTTTTTACTATTTCTTTATTCACAAAAACCTCTTTGTTCGGCAACATTCCGTGTGGTTTTTCGTTGTTTAAACAATTTATATAATTCAATAACCATGAAATTCTCAGCTTGTCAAAGTTCCTAAAATTTCGAAAGAGATTCTTTTTTTCGAATTCTAAAATCAAAGCACTTGTCTGCTTGTCAAACGTTGTAAAAATATTATCAAATTATATCATCTGATTGCAATAAATAATCAGACTGTCGTGGCGTCAAGAACTATATCACGAGCATGATACACCACCAGGTGTAATTTACTATTTTCTATTAAACAACGTGTTTTCAAATATATGATTAATATAATTTAATTTCTCAGGGAACTATTGACGGTCAATTTGCTATCAATCGATACTCAAATTTTTATTTCACTATTTAGAGCTATTAAATTTGAAATTAGAACTACAATTCTCCTTTTTTTAAATTTGATTTCTGAAATTTAGGTTTCTCAACAGTAAATGATGCTGTT
>BGPR01026473.1:10743-21492 GCA_013235015.1 Araneus ventricosus | reverse complement strand
AAAAAAATATAACTTCATAAATTGGCCCAATAAAAACAGCTCTCGGAGACTGAGGGGAAAAAAACTTATTTCTGAAGCGAGCAGTATGTCAATTAGATGAACATAATAAGGGAAGTGAAGCAATCCCTTTTGTAATTTTCGAAAATTAGAGTTGAAATCTGGCTGTGGGAAACTTCAGGATAATACTGTCTTAATTCTAAAACAATTTAATTAACCTTTTACGAGCGAAGTGCCTTTTATATGGCACACATGATATTTGGTGTTGTACTCGCGTCCACACATCAATTGCACAACATCCGATTAGTATTTCGCCTACAAAACCGAAAAATTAGATTGCATCTTGTTTAACTTTCTAAAAAGAAAAAGCTGACTGAATGAGATGGAAATGACGACTGTGAGGCCTTTTGTAGAACTGCTGACAGGGCAAAATGTGGAAACATCTGGATGGACATAAATTTTTCGGAGATGTACTGTTTATGGTTGGGATAACGCATTTTGCTCAGGAGTTGTAGTTTATTGTCCCCACACTAAATAAAGAAGTACATAAGTTGTAGAAAGGATATGATTGAAAGTAGTGCTTTCTTCTACTTTTTCTATTATTATTATTATTCGTTAGATAATTTCCGGAAGATTTTGCCATTTAGTGACAGTAAAAGGATCTGTAAATTCTCTTAAAAGCATAATATATTTTTAAACGTTTACTATTGAAGCATTGTACTGCTTCTAAATATTCGATGTTTCGTAGAGTACCAATGTTCTTGACATTTCTGCCCAATTTGGATATGCAATGAGAAGCATGAGTAATAAAATTGTGTTAGCTGGAGAAAAACTTACCCGTTTTAATATGAGTTTTAACCATCACAACTATTTTCATTAGACTTATGCTGCAAATATGCTATCGATGTTGCATCTTATACACAAGGTTTGTTTTAGTCGTTAAAGTAATGTTCTTCGATCCAAAACCCCGATATTCTATCCTTACTGTCAACCGCAACAAAATGTTGGCGGAATAGCATATTTTTCAATTTGCCATTGCATTTCGTATAGATGTTAGCGATTCAAAAAAAAAAAAAATGGAAATATGAATGACATGGTTTTTGGAATGAATGGCATTTCGTTTAGTTGAGTGAATTTAATTTTGGAATAGTTTCAGCTCCTTTCAGATTACATAATTTCTCAGAATTACCGCACTCTAAACTACAGACGGTAGAAAGATTTTGTCTATTCAAAGAGTGTTGTCATGATTCCGATATAAAACATTCAAATTCTAAAAGCAATAGGTGAGAAATGTTGAGAACTTACCAATTATACCTGGCCTTAACAAGCTGAGGGTTCCGTTTATGAAACTAGTCAAACCTATGACTAGTGTTAGTCTCTTCATGCCCAAGCACTCTGCTTGCAAAACAAAAAATAATGTAATGGAAGATCCAACGGCCAAACCGTTTATAGCAGATACTGCTAAAATTACTGGTAGAGAATATATGACAGGATAAATTTGGTATAATACACCTAATATAGCCAAATTGAGAGCAACCATGGCTTTTCTGCTTATATAATTTCGATCTGTGATCCAACCCAAGCAAGCTCTTCCAAAGAAATCAGTAATTGAGAACATGGATATAATATATATCCCTTTGCTTTCAGGAATTCCTTTATCTTTTGCAAAGTCTACTATTACCATGAAGAAAGAATGAACGCCTAGAAAATAAATACACATGGTGAAAGTGATGAGGTGGAATATAGGTTGTTTCAGAATGTTCGAAATGGAATGAAAAGCTCTGCTCCTTGCCGTATCGCCTTCTTCCAATTCTTTTGCATTTGTCTTTGGTGCAACATTTATTTGATTATTGCTCATAAGAGGTTTCTTAACCTCATGGTCATTTTTAATAAAATTACTGTCATAAGTTGTGTGATTCTTATCCGACTCAATTTTTGCATCTGAACCATCGAAGAGGACACTATCATTATTGCTGTACAGTGTGTCTGAGTTTGTGTTCTCACTTGATTTGTCTACAGTTAGAGAAGAAGAAATATCTTGCAGCGACTCGTCCGCATTGTCGGTTGTTTCACACAAAGTAGATTGTTGCGTTGTTGAATTTCCTTTCTCGAGTGAAGATTGGTTGCTTTCTGAATAGTGGTCTGTGATGATTTTATATACAGTTGGGATTGCTGATTCTTTTGATTCATTATGACCATCATCAGAAGTAGACACTCCAGAATCTTTGGCATCCGAACCCTCTTCTAAAAGCTTGACTTTCGTCTCCTTGGCCTTTTCGATCCACGGCGGAGCCCGCAGAAAACACGAAGCTACGAGTGTGTTCATGACTACTCCACTGAGAAGTAGGAAACTTTCTCTCAATGAGTACTTTTCCAACATCCATTCCATCGCAGCTGGAAAAACCAGAGAGCTCAGAGTTCCACCGGAGAATGCCAAGCCAATAGCCGTGGCTCGGTGTTTCACGAAGTATTGATTGAGAGTCACTGGAACCAGAGTGACAACTAATCCGAATCCCAGACCTGCAATGAAAATTATTCGTATTAATAGTCTCGTATATCTTATCAAGAAATTTTAGTTTCATTACAATTTTTAAGAATTTTAAACGACTTATATAGTGTCTTTCCCGTCAAATGAATTCACTTTCATTTTCTCGTTCATTGAAAGAATCAATAAAAAAAAATCCTTTGGAGAAAATTAAGTTTCGTCTCAGAAAAGAACACTCCATACTCTGAGCCTAAAATCATTACGATTCCTTATAATTTGAGCAGGCACGGAATGGAAGAAGCAAATAAAATTCAACCTTCCCTAAAGACCTCGGAACTGACATCGCTTATCGCTTTTTCTAAACCGATTTTGAATTGGAATCGTGGAATTTGAACAGAAATACTAACACACAAGAGAGTAATTCTTAAATAAAAATATTAACGCATAAATTTTAAAAAGCAAAAATGTTAACAATAATAATGGTATTCTAATATGTAAATGCATCTAACAATAATAATGAACAAGAGTGTGCAAGAGAATTAAACAGTAATAAAAAAATATAAAACTAAAAAAGGGCGAACTTTTTGAAAGTTCATCATAAAGAGTTCGTATTAAACAAAAAGAAAAAAAAATCTTGGAAAGTCAGCTGCAAAATGTCAACATAAAGTTCTTTAATTGTTGTTTGAAAGGAGCACGCACTGTCTGTCCGCCAAGAGAACTCTCACCGCCAAATTGTCTAGTTTACGGTGATCGCTATAAAAACAGGTTATCGTAGGAAGAATCCATTTCTAGTAGGTAGAAGTTCATTCAAATTTGTTCCGCCGCAAACTGGCGCCAAGAATTAAAAAAAAACTCCGACTTCCGTTGGATTCCTCCTATTTGAAATGGATATTTCCTAGCATAACCAGTTGCTATAGAGACCGCCGTAAACTAGACAATTTGGCGGCGACTGTTCTCGTAGCGGACAGGCAGTAGTTACAAAAGCAACGTTCATAAGCTGTTGGGGTTGAAAGAAAGAGCTTAGAGGCACACATTTCAAGACACACTAATACTATTGAGTTTCAGATTTATTGGTATTCTATAGTCTTTAGTAGAAACATTGGGGAAGGCACAAATATGGTGATATTTTCATCTCTCTGTAGTTATTAAAATCCCAAAGTTGTCTATAATTTCTTTGGAATAAATAATATTTTCCTTTTTTTGGCTTGATAAAAAATTAGACTTTATTTAATACATTTTAATTTAATAATATCAGTGTTATTTTGTAAACTACAAGCCAGTGGCGAATCCATGATTCGGGTCGGGGGGGGGGGGGAGGTCATGAAAATTTTGTATCGTAGTGACGAATGTCAAACCTCATGGCTTATACAAACCAAAACGCTTTAAGTTTACAGGCTTTCCTCTCCTGACAATAGGAATAATAAAGAACACTACAATACTTTCGATAATTTAATAAAAAATACAATGAAATAACTGGCCAAAAAATGTTTTCGACCGCGCCAACGCTACAAGTGCAAGTGGATTGACTAGAAAAGTAGAAAAATTGTCGAGCCTATCAAGCCAGAAAGCAATGTTGTCACGATTTTCTTATTTTTTAAAAATGAAAATTAAGAACAAACAATTGTAGTGATTTTAAATAATATCCAGAATTTTGGTTTAGCTCTGGGGGGGGGGCTGCAGCCCGATAGCCCCTCCCCTGGATTCGCCACTGCTACAAGCAATTCTGCCAATCGTTTTGTCTTTTAGACAATTTTTATGAAGCATGTTTCAATCAAAATGTGAAGTGTTGTTAGATTTGGTTACTAAGCGCAATTTTCTAGACAGAGAAACTTGAGAGACAAAATTCAAGGTAATAAAATATTCTAACCTTTCTACAAAAATATGACAAACAGTAGTTATGCATATCCCAGTTATCCTTATAAATTTAAATATTTATCTCATTTTTAACTCACTTTAAAATTCTGAGAAATATGGCAATAAAAGAAAATAGACTCTTCAACTTCAGCCGAAATGTATACTTTCATCCAAGGTAAAATGTTAAACTTCCTTAAAAAAAGAAATTTTTTTAGCATAATTATTGTAAATGTGTAAGTAAAAATGTAAAAGAGAGTACAGTCAGTACTACTTTTGCATCCAAATTACACGTTAATGTCCATCGCGTGAATTATTCTTATTTGAAAACTCATCGCCTGAATTTAGAACCAGTTTATTGGCAAAATCTACTCTTCCAGGCTTTTAAATTCTTTTTAATATTTTTAAAGAAAGTCATCTGATTCAGCTGAAAGGAAATAAAATTCAAGCGTTGTCTCATTCAAGATGTTATTTTTGGACCAAGCTTCGAAAACTACGTTTCCTTAGATAAAAGTGACAGTCTGAAAAAATATTTATAATGCAAACCAGTGTAACAAACAGACGCTAGATTCCATTTAAAATATTTAATTCTGGAATAACTTCACAACTATGTACAAATATTTACAGGAATGCACAAACGAGAAACCATAACTATCTTTATCTTGAATTCATCATTCCCTTTAGAAATATCCAAACAATCGTAATTAAAAGATAATTTTGGTTTTTCCATGATACAATATAGCTAAGACAAAAATCGAAATCCAAACTAAGCGCGCTCCTATGACGACATTCAGAAGCAAGTGAAGTCACGTGACACTGAGAGCCAATGAAAAGCGAATTGAATCCAAACCATAGTAGGATCCGTAAATATTCGACTCTCACTCGCCGATTGCATAAAAACCAATCCCACTACAGGCGCCTATGGGAATGTCTTTTACCCGCCAAGTTGATCATTGTACCCGCTAGGGTTTCCGTATTTACTTTGATTGGCTCGAAACTGAGTTTTTTCTTCTACGTGTTTTGAAAACCTTCCATCTTTATTTACAATTAACAACTAATAACAAATTATTTTCAACTTTAAGACACTCAAGAAGGAATTCATTCTACTTTAAGTCACACACATACACACACAAAAAAACTACAAAGTAGAAATGTTTACATCCTTATAACAGATTACATCTCTCGGTCGTCGTCGAAATAGAAAAACTTTACAAAGTATTTCTCGCCAAAAAAGCGAAATATCGCCGAATATTGGGATCCAAAAACACCTTCCCATAGGCGTCTATAGTGGGATTGGTTTTTATGCTCGCCGATTGGCGCACAAGTTCTCCAGTTCACTTCTTTTCCTATGGGGAGGATGAAGTCTCGAACGAATGAATTTAGTGTCCGTGCGTAAGCTGTCTCGGCTCTAGATGGATGGTTTAGCTGGAAATTAAGCTAGAAACGAGAAAGTCAATAGAAACAAGTTTTTCCTAAATCATAATAGAAAAGGTATTGAGGAGTAGATACCAACTATAGGGCGATATACATTTAAACAAAAATTTACTGTTCATTTCAAAATGCCAAAACTAGCACTTTTTGACGATTTTACTCCGGAAAGGGGTGACAGGCAATGAGTAAGATGAGCCCATTTCTGGAGTTCTTTGTTAGGTCACGCTAAGTAAAATGCAAACATCCCCCCCTCTATTTGTCACTTCACCCCTATTTTGTGAAATGAACTCTGCCTGACGCATGCGCAAAACGCGGAGGGTTTCGGAGTCCGAGAATCATCTATATACAGTAGAATCTCGATTATCCGGTTTTTTTTAACCGAGCCGGTACCCAAAAAATCGAACTGTGTTTTTCATTATAAAAAATAACGAATTTTTCAGAAGATGTTGACCAAAGTTAGCACTGGAGCCGATTTTCGCGGATTTTCACGATGCGAAGTCTTGTAAAAGGTCGTTATCGAGAGCTGATCTTTTATAACTCAAGAAGTTATCTAGAGAAAGGAAAGTAAATAAATAAAAACACATTTACATTCTTAAGCATTTCAACACTGATGCGAGGAAATTCTATGCATTTTCATGAAAAAAAAATGGCACTGTAAATGTATCGGAAAGTTACGCTTTCTTGGGCGGGAGAAAATATTCTTTTGAGAAACACCCTTTAAGAAGCATTGGGAAAATGGAAAGGAAACTGCAAAGATCAGTAACATTTGCGAATCATTTTAATAAAAACTAATTTATGTTCCAAAAAATGCATAAAAGGGGTTTTACAACTAATAAAAGAGTGTTAAATATTGTTTAGCAACGGATTCCGAAACCTTTTGCGCATGCGCCGGGCGGAGTTATTTTCATCAAAATAGAGGGCAAAGTGAAGAATGGAAGAGGAGATGTTTACATTTTACTTAGTGTGATTTAACAAAGAACTCCGGAAATGCGCTCATATGACTCATTGCCTGACAGGAGTGGTATTAGAGTTTGTCCGACGGGGGGGCACGGTCTCCCCGACAGGGGGCTCGACCTGCCATACAGGGGGACAAATGTAATGAAATTGGGCTCAAATTTTCGCCAAATCTTTAGTTATCAACTGGTTGAATACTCCGTACAAAACTTTTCCCCAACGGGGTACAAAAACTTCCTCCGGAGGGGGGGCCCAGGCTCCCGGTCCTCCCACTGGCGCTACCCCTCTTGCTTGACACCCCTTTCCGGTGTTAAATCGTCCAAAAGTACTAGTTTCGGAATCCGTTGCTAAACAGTGCGTGTGGAAAATATCTATTCGAGTTTAACCCATGGTCTGCCTCATCACAAGAGGGCGCTCTCGACTGTATGAGAATTAATCTCGAACTATGGTTGGGAGCGTCGGTTTTGTATTGTTTGAGTAGGCTTGAAGAAATGTAGTTCGTTTTCAGGTCGATTTAACGACCACAGTTATTTATAGATGTTTTTTATTAAATGTTATTTTTAAATGCAACTGTGTAGTTTATACGAGTGTCAGTGTCGTTCCTAAGAACGCCTAGAATTAGATTTAGTTTAGATTCGGTAGTTTTTATTTCAGTGCGTGGCAGTACTTGCAGTCTTATTTTTATAATTTCAAATAAACAATTTTGGAAAACCTTGTCGAAAGAAATGGAGTCATGATTTAAAATTTAGTCTCGATTATCCGTAATGTTTACGGTCCCAGTTAGCTCGGATAATCGAGGTTCTATTGTATTATGAATTAGTTTGATAATGAACGAGGAAAAAATAAACTTATCAGATAAATAACTTATTCAATGCCAAACGGACCAAACACATATTAATGCAGTACATACAGAACTTGTTTACCATCCCAGATATACAATGGCGTAGCGAAGGGAAGTGGCGTCCGGGTCATATTATTATTTTTTCGCCCCCGTCATCATCAGTGACTTAACTTGTGGAAACGGCAAAGTCAAATCATCCGATAATGCATTTCTTAGCGGCCCAGCCAGTATAGCAATATACAACAGAAGTTTTGATAAAAAATTCGCATCTAGTTTTCTTTTAAAAAATATCCATTTGCAAGTAATTTTTAATTATTTTGAAACGATACGGTTCAAAATTTAAGCCTAAAATATCAAGTTTTGCAAATTTTAAATTTTTGTAAGACTTTTTTTCTTTGGTTTATCCCATAAATTATAAAGTGCCCTTCGTATAAACTTTCATGAGGGAATACGCGGGGCCGGTTTTACCATTAGATGATATACGCGACCGTCTAGGGACGTCACAATAATGAAGGGGGCTTAACTCCTTCAGACCTAGTGTCCGGTATACCGGATATCAACTTTGAACAGCTCCTGTTAATTGAATAAATGACGAAACTACATGCTTTTTTTAAAAATTTGATTCTCGAGTTTCTTAGAAATATAACTGTTGCAAAAATTTCTCGTTTCGAGGATAGAATCATTCAATTTTTTTAGTTTTTCCAAAAAAAAAATCGAGAAAATCATCGTTCTTCCCAAAATGGAGTTCGGTGGTGAATTTCGTTTTTCAAGTATTTTCTTGTTTTTAATCCTTTTTTTTAACCATTTAAAAGGCTTCACACTATTTTATTATCGTTTGACAACCGTTTTAAAGTGAAATTTGTGTGATTTTTTTTTTGTCTTTTTTCAGTTGAAATATCCGGTATTGTCCGGATGCCGGACATAGGGTCACTTTTTAAATTTTTCATCTACAGGCTTGAAATTTCATTTATGGTTTAATCTTTTCAGTCGTACACAGTAGGCCAAAGGGGAAAAAAATTCTAACTCCATTATTTCTTAATTCCGACTGAAGGGGTTTTACTATTAATTGGCTCATAATTTAACTTTATCTGTAATGTGTTCGTAAGTTATGTTAAAGAATAATTGATGTTTAAAATATAAGTCAACGAAAATCATTGAAAGAACTTTTTTCTTCGACCCTGGGTATATTTTTCAAGGAATAAAATGTATTTGCATTTTAAGAGTCATTGCGCAGTGCTTAATTATTAGAATTTCTCATTGCTTAATAGTGATACATATCTATTCATGTTTCTTAGAAAACATAAATTTTCGATTCGGTCAACTTCAAATGCCCAAAAATTTATTATATAAGATAAGATCAATTGTTTCAGATTTTTAAGCTTTATCTAAGTTTTCTAAAATGCATAAAAAAGCTAATATAACTTTCTGAAAGAAAGTTTACGTGACTACCTTAGACAATGACCGATCTTCAAAATCATTGCATAGAATTCCATGTAGATGTTAGAAATAGCAATCAATGTCATGCGATCGATTTTTCCTTTTGTTGTTGCTTAGAATCAGAAAACTTAGAACGGTTACTATAAACATGACCTTCACCTCTGCGTTAGGATAAACATGGATTTTAGTGGATGTTTTAAAACTCCATGCAGTGAAACAAAAAATGTCGTCGGTATTTTTCTAGGCCTTTTTTTGTGTGTGTGTCGGCAGTGAGAGTTTTACAGCATTGCATAAAAAATTACCTTAAAAAATACAGTACAACCCCAGTTTACCAAACTAAAGAAGGAGGGGGGGTCGTTTCGGATAACGATTTTTTCGTTTAAGCCATGAACATCTACTGCTATTTTGTATCTTATTAGTACATACCGTTCAGCAACGGATTCCGAGACTAACACTTTTGGACGATTTTACACCGGAAAGGGGTGTCAGGCAATGAGTCATACGAACACATTTCCGGAGTTATTTGTTAGATCACGCTCAGTAAAATGTAAACATCACCCTTCCATTCTTCACTTTCCCCCTATTTTGATGAAAATAACTCCGCCCGGCGCATGCACAAAAGCTCGAAGGATTTCCGAATCCGTTGCTATACAATAATTCTGAAAAGTTTTGAGTGTAAAACGAATTCAAAACTCTCGTTGTAGACTACACTTATGTTCTTGATTAAAATTGGTCCTCCGTCGGGCGCAATATGCTTAACAGACACAGGTAGACAGTATCGTAATTAATATTAATACCCATTAATTTTAATTTTAGCATTTTAAAATTAATTACTCACCTTCTTGGGAGGCTTAAAAGAAAACAGTGGGGATATCGTTGCAAAAAGCCCCCATCCCTCTTACGTGCCGTACAGTACATATTTTTTGGATTTGCAATTTCAGAGACATTTCTGTTAACCGGGGTTTTACTGTATCTAAGCTTCGAACATTTCTAATTTAGCCTGTTAGTAGATTATTTTTAATTTTCAAAATATGATTGAACTTTTGAAACCGAAATTATTATATAAAATCTATAAAAATGACAATTTACAATTATATTCGACTCTTCTATAACACGATTAATTCATTTCATGTTGTAGCGCAGTAATGTTTATCTATAAACGGTAAATTCCGGTTAACCGAAACTCTGGTTAACAGAAACCCAGGTTAACCGAAATTTTTGCAACGATATCCCCACTTTTAGGTAGATTCCTTATAGGAAGTCTACCAATTGCAATAGTTCTCATGACACGACTTTCGGAAAATTTCTGCAGATCTTCACCGATTATGACTCCCTAGAACCCAAAACCGTACCGAAACCGTTTTGATAGTTACAATTTTTTAGAAGTTATGAGCTAAAATGCCACTTTCAATCCCCTCCCCCATTTTATCATTTCCCCATAGCTCTGTTACGACTAAAGATAGAAAAAAAAATTCAATTAGGCGAATTATCACCTTAACAAAACGAACAACTTTTATATTAAAAGTTTTTGTTAGCTAAAATTGCTTAGAAGTTATGAGCTGAAAAGCGATATTCAATTCCCCAGCCCCCCAATTTATAATTTCTCCATTACTCTGTTATGATTGAAGATAGAAAGAAACTTTCAATTAGGGGAATTATCACATAATCATAACGAACAACTTTTATATTAAAAGTTTTTTGACAACTACAATTGCTTAGAAGTTATGAGCAATTGTAGTTGTTCAATTGGGGG
>BGPR01026472.1:0-21492 GCA_013235015.1 Araneus ventricosus | reverse complement strand
TAATTCTATTTAATTGAGTATTTAATTCTATTTAATTGAGTATTTAAGAAACAAAGCTAATGTTTACTCCTAACTTAAAGAAACATTTGAATTAGTATTTAAGAATGAGCTATAACTGAGTATTTAATTATATTTAATTGAGTATTGAGTTTTTAAGAAACAAAGCTAATGTTTACTCCTAACTTAAAATAAACATTTGAATTAGTATTGAAGAATGAATACAGCATCTTAATTAGTAGAAATAAAAGCGGTTATCTTCTTTTGACGTAAGGAACGAAACCTACTTGAAGTCACGAATCGCTCTTTCTGTACTCTTTCACAGAGTACGCAAAGTCAATACTCTACTGCATTTGGTATATCAAGGGTATTTTCCGGATAATTTGAATTTCCAGGAATCCGAACAGAGGTCAGCCCCAATTGGTTCGAATTGAATGGTATAGGAGAAAGCGGATGGAAGAAAACTTCTTTTGGTTTCGTTAGATGGTACGTTTACAGTAATTTACAAGGTGTCTGAATTCTTTAGTTCGTGATACAAGCAAACATTATAGCCTTTCACTAAAGAAATATAAACACATTGACTTAAAATCTATATTGAAAGGCCAAATCAAGCGCTAAATTTCATCAAACATACGAATAAAATCTCCTATTTTTCAAAACACGAAGAAACATAGAAGAATTTTCTTTAACACATTAGAGACTTGAATACCGTTAGTAGATAGAGCAGTTTTTTAACAGTAATTTTGATGGAAATAATTTTCCCCGTCAAAACATGCATCAGCGATAAAATAAATTAAAATCAATGAAATTTGTAGCTACATATCTGGATTTTATTTCACCTAAGCGCTTACTGTATTGACAAAAAAATAAGCAGAACTCAGGTTGGTCTTCCAAAACCAACTGCAATCTAATCTAACACAACAAACTAATATTTAAATAAAATGAAAAAAAAACACATGTATTTCAGCATATTTTATAGTTTATTTTTAAAAACAGTAACGGTGAATTACAGATTGCCGATCAGGACCACTATGTCTTGGATGTTGATGGTGCATTATTAAGCATCTAAATGTGCGATTATTAGAAGAAAAAAATGTTTGGAATGTTCCCGATAACGAATGCATAGAAATACATTTGAATTCGTTGTCAGAGTATTTTAATGTATGCTTACAGCAATGATAAAATTAGTATTATAGAGGATAGAATGTATTATTCTGGATTGCTGAAGTCGTTCAATGTGTTCAAAAAAAATAAAAGACGGGACTTTAACATGTAAAAATAATTTTTTCTGGTAATGTTTCCAAAGTTATCACCAGAAAACATTAACCCTCCAACTACAGGAACTTTTAGTTTCTGCAGTTGGAGGGTTATAATGTTTTCCGGTTTAGAACTAGTTTTTTTAGTCGCTATTTGTAGATGCAACAATACTTTTAAACCGCAGCGAATTTTTATTTATATGCAACGGTGTAATAATAAGAGGCGCTGACACTAGGCCTCAGAAACAACGGAATGCTGCAGAAAACAGATTAACTTCCAAACCAGTTGAAGGTTTAAAATAACAAAATCAAAAGTGACAGAGGCAAACTGTCAATTTAAAAGATAATTTCGGACAATTTCAGAATATTTTGATTGATGCTAATCGAGGTTTAATTACATGACTCATAGGTACAATATTTTTATATAACATTTTGTAAACATCATCTTTATGAAGAAGTATACGAGAAATAGATGTTCTGGACGCTTCCAATTTTTTCATTCATTGCATTTTATTTATTTTTATTGGTTCCCTTTCATGTACAAGAATGAAAAATCAAATTACGGATTTCATGAAAAAAATTTAGCTGCGAATGTGATAAAAATTCATTTGCTCACAGCTTATTTTACCTCGCATTGGAAAGTGGTACTGTCGATTTCAATGTCCATTGTTCTTGTCAAAATGATCAAACTATAGTTTTTCGTAATTATCAAGTTAAATTCAAAGTCTTTACATATTATTTCCCGAACTGATAATTGGTTTAATTCTGGAGGGTGACTGTATGGGGTCTTAAGGGATGAGGTTCACAGAATATGACTAATGATTCTGTTGGTGGAGGTGTTGATGCTTAGTGAATTGAGTCCAGTTAGATGACATTTGAGCTGTCATGATTATAATATTCAGCAGAGGAACAAACGTTCTCGAATCATTGTACAGAGTCATTGGCAGTGATTGATATTTTAACTAATAATGGTTCTTTTTATTAGACATCTGTACAGGGACTCTATAGCAATGTTTGCACAGTGATTCAACACTATTAAACCTTTTCCTTCAAGTACCACCATTTTCATTGTGTAAATCATTTTCATTTCTTTAAAAGGCATTGATGTATTTTATTACCTTTAACCATAATAATCCTTCCATTGTTCTCTTTTATCATTTTTGATATGATTCTGACCTCTTGACATTTTTACGTCCCTCTTGTTTATCTTTTATACTTTTGTGTCCTTTCTTAAGCAGGATTAAATAGTTTAGACCAGGGGTGTACTAGAGCCGGAACACCGTTTTTTTTTCTCACGAGAAATAAGTAAGAAAAAATTGTTAACACATCCTTTAAACAGCGCGAATTTTGTCACCCAGGTTAGAGCATTCCGGCACTGCTTATTTTGCGACTACGCCACTGATTTTTACGCAGCTTGTGTTACTCGAGGACCTGACGACAGATAAACCGAAGCCTACCCCTTTAAGACCGAAGCCTACCCCTTTAAGACCGAACCCATACGATCGTGCAGGTTAGAGTTAGCTTATGTTTCTGCTTCCTGGTTAATTGTATGCAGTAAATGTCGGAAGAAATGGTTTTACTTATTTCCAGAATCATTTCTTTCATTGGATGGTAGATACCGTCCATTTTTGAGTTGAAGTCGGCGTTTAATCCATCGGTTACAAAAATACATCCGGTTTTAAAGGGCTACTATATATTCACAGTTCCGAGGTCAGGATCCAAACACTTACGATGTTCCCCATACCGGGACAACAACCCTAAGCCCACGGTTCTAGCATATGTTGTTCGACTTTCGAATTCTTTGAGGAGTCTTGCGATATGGCAAAAGCTTAGGAGCAGACTCGCAGATTCAAGAATAGATTTTGGCGGAAATCCATCGTGTATGCGGATCTAGTCCACATTTTAAACTGGTGTCGTGGATGACGTTCAGCTGTTGTAAATGTAAGGAGAATCGGGTATTGGGTCCTTTGCAGTCTATCATCTGACCATGATTCAAAATTAAGAAATCCGTTCCCAAAATCATTTCGTGGCTTTCTAAAACCGAGAAGTTCTTCTGACAAATATATTGTGGTGCCACGCTAGTCAAGAGGAAGGAGAATCGGGTATTGGGTCCTTTGCAGTCTATCATCTGACCATGATTCAAAATTAAGAAATCCGTTCCCAAAATCATTTCGTGGCTTTCTAAAACCGAGAAGTTCTTCCGACAAATATATTGCTGTGCCATGCCGTTAAGAGGTGCAGGTCAACGCTCAGTTTCATACATTTAAACGCATATTTAGCCGTCTTATGAAACAAACGACAAATACCGTTCTGTGGTCTGCATGTTTATCTAACAAATAAAAACATAAGCAGGTATAAAAACCTGCTTGTACATAGAACTTTCTGCGCTGTAACCTTTTGCGGCGAAGCAATGCCATCATGGGTAACGACGCTTGTCCAAGACAGATAGCAATTTTCCTTCATAAAATTGCTCTTGGGTCTCCGGGCAACTTGAGCGCAATTTGTAAAAGGAACAGGGAGGGGGAGGTCATCCCATTCCGCCCTCCCCGCCGCAGGTCAACCCTTGTCATTGGACTGGCCAGCCCTTGCTAATGAAGGCGATCGGCACCCGTTTCGCTGCGTAAAAATAACTCAAGTTTAATTTCGAAAGGAAAATGTCAGAAGCAACGGGCGAATCACTTCCTCATTTAATGAAACTTCCGCCGCCGCTGCCTTTAAATTCCACTATCCCCCCAATTATACTTTCTGCATTGTTAAGGGGCACGTCGAAAACGAAATTACTACACAAGAGAAAGTGAAAATCACAACCTAAATCATTAATTGCTTTAGTATTATTACGTCCTCCAGGCAGGCTCGGACGCTCTTTTATCCAATGGAAAAGTTTTCTCGCCCCATTCAATCGACGGGAAAACGGTTCTAATAATGAATTAGTCCCCAGACCTTTCATATCAAGGTTCTGGCTGGCGCAAAATGTAATTAATGATACTTTGGACATTACCTGATTGCTGCCGGAGAGAGAAGAATTTGCATAACAAAGTTCTGTGCCGTGCTTATTAACCGGATGAGTTATTAATAACATTTCGGAGAATGATTACATTCTCCTCTAATGCGCGTAAACATAATTAAATGAAGGAAGTCTGTCTGTTGCCATGCTCGGGCTACGAAATTACTTAAACGATCGCTTGCTTGCTTGTACCACGCAAAATGGCGGAATTTGAACCAAAGATGATAATGCTATTGTTGCAAAAGACGCGCGAAAATTACCTAATAAAACGATTCTTCTCTCTCTCATTATTATCATTTTTATATTTTAGTACCATTTTTTTCGGGTCAGAAGAAGACTTACTTGTTTCCGTTACTCTTCCTCACGAGTTTCAACGCCTTGTTTGGTGGCAGACGATAAAAATTACTTCTTGCTTCTAACTTGGTTTAGATTTTCAATCAGAAGAGCGACTTGTCGGATTTGTTCGCCAAGTAATAAATTGCTGAAATGATAGCTATTATTACATACAGCGGAATTAGGATGTAAAATGCTAATGTTATTGCTGCAAAAGAAGCGCAAAATTTCATGATAAGGTAGTTTTCGTAATTTTTGTCACTATTCTTTCCTTCGAGTTCAGAACTTTTATCCGGAATTCGAACAAAAGATGATAATACTATTGTTCCGAAAGATGTACGAAAATTACGTGATGAAACAATTGTTCTTCACTCTTTATTATTTTTGCTCCTTTTTATCACCTTGTTCTTCAGACTTCTATTTGTTTTTTCGTTAATGCTCGTTGTTTTTTCGCGCCTTTTTTGGTGGCAGACGATAACAATTACACCATCTTGCTTCCGACTTGGTATATATTTTCAGTCAGAAGAGAGCGGGTTGCCAGATTTGTTCGCCAAGTAATAAATTGCTGAAATGATAGCAATTATTACATACAGCGGAATTAGGATGTAAAATGCTGATGTTATTGCTGCAAAAGAAGCGAAAAATTTCATTTCATGATAAGGTAGTTTTCGTAACTTTTGTCACTATTCTTTCCTTCGAGTTCAGAACTTTTATTCGGAATTCGAACAAAAGATGATAATATACTATTGTTCCGAAAGATGTACGAAAATTAAGTGATGAAACAATCGTTCTTCACTCTTTATTATTTTTGCTCCTTTTTATCACCTTGTTCTTCAGATTTCAGACTTCTATTTGTTTTTCCGTTAATGTTCGTTGTTTTTTTTTTTTTTCGCGCCTTTTTGGTGGCAGACGATAACAATTACACCATCTTGCTTCCGACTTGGTTTATATTTTCAGTCAGAAGAGAGCGGGTTGCCAGATTTGTTCTCCAAGTAATAAATCAATAATCCGGAAAAGAGAGAGAGAATGGCATGGAAGGACGCGGGTTTTTGTTTTGTCAAAAGGAGAAGTCTTCTCTCTATACGGCCATGCCAAACAGCGATGATGAATGTGTAATTAGACGAGGAATGTGCTTTCGTCATTCGGCATTTAATGAATTTTCCAAGCCCTCCTCCCTATCACCCCTCCCCCTTTCCCGCCAAAACTTGACTGTTACGTTGATTAGTTTATTGGCCGTTGGTTTAGCTTTCGTTGGAACTTTAGAAATGAATATTGCATGGTTGAAATTCTTCAGGTAGGTCAGATTCGTTATTGCATAACTCCGAACAACTCGCTTTGAAAATTAAATGCATAAATTTGCTCGACATTTCCTCCTAGGAAAGCCTGCATTATTTAGAATAATTAGTTGCTTTTGAGTTCCGCAATGCCTGAATGGAATCTTTCTGGGGGAATATTAACTCGCGCTAAGATATGGAATAATTTATAAACTGGTAACCATCGATGTCTTTCCTTTACCGCTTTAATTCTATTCTTAGAGAAGGTTCTGAAATCTATTTCCAAATGCAAATTAGAACGACGATGATGAGATACTGTTTTGTACTCTTTTCAAATGCAGCTATTGATGCTAACAGAATGGTGGATGGAAACCTCACGGTTTCATAAAACTTCACTGTTCTCCCATCCATCTTCTTTTCACTTCGCTTGATTTATGTGAAGTTTGTATTTCGTTGAATGGTGAATTTTCATTCGAAGTGAAGAACAACTCGAAGTTGAAATTAAAGAGCTTGAAAAATGAGAGTTCCTGTTTAAAACTATTATTTACTAGGAAAGTGATCAAAGGTGCTATTTATTCATATTGGATTTCCCAAGTTTATGTGTTTTTCAATTGTATGGAAGAAATTATGTTATTGATTGTGAGGTGTAATACTGATTCTAGAAGAAATAGTTGCCATGAAATAATATATAGCGAAAGAATGTATTTCGTTATCAGCTTACCTAACGTAACTAAAACTAATGCTACCTTAAACAAGAATAATATTGTTTCAGGGATCGTTCCAGGATTTTTTTTTTTTGGCCCCCCCCCCCCCATTTTGTGAAAAATAAAAAAAAATTATTTTTGTGAAAAAAAATTTTATCATGTAAAACCTTCAATTTTAGCAGTCATATTTCTATACTTTGCGTTTAATATCAAAAGGGATAAATTTATAAAATGAATTTTGTAAAAGGGCCGTTTTTACGAATTTGAATTTTGTGACAGGGCCGTTTTTGTGAATTTGAGTTTTGTGGAGGGGCCGTTTTAATGAAGTGGAATTTTGTGAAGGGGCCGCAAAACGGCCCCAATTTCCGCCTGGATCGACCCATGTGTTTTAAAACAGAAGGAAACATTTGCTTCACAGGCAGTTAAGTTACATTTCAGGAAGGGACGTTCTGCTTCTTCAGCGAGTTAGAACATTTTATTGGACTTGGTCATTCTACTTCAAGAGTGTCAAACTCAAATTCTAGATTAGTCAAATAAAAAAGGCATACATTTAGGTGGGCTAAAAAAAATTATAGAAATGTAGGTTTATTCCGAAAACACAATAAAAAAAAAGAACAAGGACAAGGGTAAGCGGACAGCGGTTAATGTTTTCTTCCTGACACTTGATAGCTTTTCTCCGCTACCATCTTCCCTACTTCAGGGCAGGTCTGGATTAAGGTATCCGACAAGGTTAAAAAAGAGATTTTCGAAGAAAAATTCAAAAACTTTTTTATGATCTAAAAATAAAGCCACAACTTTTAAGATTCTAAAACAGTCTTTGTTTTTATTCTTATTCCTTGATTTTTTTATTCCTTAAAATTTATTTGAACTAATGCGTTTTATTTTTTTAAATGTGTTTTCTGAAAAATGAAAAAAAAAAAAATGGTTCCACGAAAAAACGTGATATCTCCAAAACAATTCATTAAAATTCATTGAAATTTGGTACACATATGTCAAAACTCTTTGAGGCTGTAATATACCGCAAATTTTATGATAGCTTTATTTAGTCCTGTTTTTCAGTCACTTTCAGTTTGACACATAGAATAATTTTGGCAAAAAAACAATGACGCCAACTTTGAATATTCATAAAATATTTATTTATTAAAATAAATTTTATCTTGCGGTCTATAGAATTCTAAATAGTTGGACAAGTACGCATACGAAATTAAAATTAAATATATCCCATCTTTTTTCGAATTCTGATGTTTTTCTTAACATTGAAATTTTTATTAAAATTCTTGAAAAAAATTATTTGCAAAAACTACTGATGACATACGAATTTTTATTTCTAATTGTGACCATTTAAGCCTATTTTTATTATTTAGCTCTGTAAATATTTTTTGTGCATGCTTTTATAAAACTTTTTTCTTAAAACCTAGTCGGGCACCTTAAGCTTTTTAGGGGCCCTTAGGCAACGCAAGTTTCGGGGGCTTCCTTTTCCCCTTCCAAACTTCCAAAACCAGATATTTTTTTATCGATTTTAATTTAGTTTTTATATAAGCAGTGTTTAAGTAACAAATATGACGACAAACTGAAATGACAAAACATGTAGTTGCGGGTAAACTTCAAGAGAGTTGGTTTCAATAAGTCGGGGAATGAAAAATTTTAATTTAAAAGTAGTTTTAAACAAAATAGTAAAAAAAACCAGTTACATCTCTTTTTAACGCATTTTAAATACTCAAACAGAAAATTTGTCAGCGTTGTTGACTTGTGAGTCATTCCGCGAATTGAAAAAAGATATTGGACAATACTGATCCGCAAACTAATATGAAAACTTGAACAAATCCTACATATCCCAGTAGCACAAAGATATTGTACAATATTGTACGATATTGAACAATATTCTCAATATTGTATAATATTGTACAATATCATATAATATTATTTAATATCGATCGATATTGTACAATATTGGGCAACATGTTGTGCTACCTGTCTGAAATTTAAAAGAAACTTGATTTTAATTTGCGTATGTTCAGTAGGATGTCCTTGTAAATCAAATGAAAGCACAAAATTAAATTACACTGAAAATACCGCAAAAACATCTCGAGGCCCCCTAAAATTACGGGGCCCATAGGCAGTTGCTTACTTTGCCTATTTGGTAATCCGGCTCTGTTCGGGAGATATCTTATACGCAGTGGTTATTTCCAAAACTGGCCCAAAGTAAATTTCAGTAATTTTGAATCTCACAGGAGACTAATTCTCATTCATAAGCGAAAATAACTGCTCGCATCGATTACTACTTTCAAACATAAAAATAATTTCATATTCCAATTTTTGAGTGTTTTCAAACCTAGATGGCAATTTTTTGTAAAATTCAGACATCCCATTTTCAGTGAATTTTGCCTTCAAAACTAAACATCATGGGATCTTGATTACCTCTTCAAAGAAAATATTTCTTCCAAAGCGTGATGGGCATTATTTTATTATCGGCTCCTAAAATATTCGCTGGTAGTGGTTGGGGGGGGGGGGCACGTACGGCGATGTAACCCAACTAGTAATTAGTCAATGGCGAATGTTGTGGTACGTTGTTAATGATAATTTATAATTACGAAATTCAATGGCGAATCCAGAATTTTGGTCGGGGGCGGGGCGGAAAAAATTGTGTACCGTCGTGACGTCTCCAAATTTTACTGGAGTGAATGAAGGTGTTTTTTTATTCTATTATCATAAATTCTCTATTATAAATTCATATATTAAGTGCTAAAGCAAACTGAAGAAAAGGAGATTAAGAATCTTTTTTTTTTAATTCTTAAAAAAAAAGAGGAGGAAATTAAGAACAAACAAGTGTAGTGATTTTTAAAAAGTCAAGAATTCTTGTTTAGCTCTCGGAGGAAGGGGGACTGCAGCCCCGTAACATCCCCCTTGGATTCGCGGGATTGATTGATGAATTTTAAAAATTAACCAACGAAATTTTTATCAAAAATTTTGTCACATATGATTGTGTTTGCTGGGGCTCTATCACGATTCTACCGACAACCATTCTGTTGCGAGAAAATGAACCGTTCTCCCACTCGTGACGTCACATTTCGGGATGTCATCTAAATCCGTTAACACGAAGCTATCGAAATCGTTTGGGTACCGAAATCCCTAGCGAGTTTCAACTGTTTTTTCTCACCACGCTAAAGGCAAGCAAGAAGCACTTTTCGCTAGTGAGAAGGTTGTGTTGTTTGTTTCTCGATACTTTAAATGATGGCTCTAGTTTTGATGTTAGCTCTTGCGCAAGAAGATGCAAGAAGGGTTCCTTGCTTAAACACTTACTGATTACATCATATTTCATTGATAAGAGCATTTATTTACCTATGATTTCATGAAAAACAACTGTAAACAATATTCAAAAATGTTATTTTAATGTTTTATACGTGAAGTACTCTCTGGAGTGTGTTTGTCTTTATTAGATGCCAAATGATACAGTGATTATAGATGTAGTATTGAAAATAAACATTAAAAAAACCAAAACATATTTTATTGCATAACAAAGCATATTCATATAAAGAGTCAATTCATTCTATGCATATCATATCCGAGAAATAAACAGATAAAACAATGACATAAAGTGTGAAAACACGATTCAATAGGAAGAAAAATTTATATTTGAGAAATATCAAAGATTTGTCTGTGAACAGTGCAAAAAGTCTTCACTTATTAACCACTTATCTAACAAATTATATGTTTGATTATGCTGTAAAAACTGCATAACTACAACCATTTGAACAAAAAGTAAGTAGTTTTCATTAAAACAATATACTCACAGGCCGACTCGACAGTCTATTTGTTTGTTTATCCTTCGAAATCGGAAAGAGTGCTCTCTTTTGATTGGTCGATCGTTTCCACTTCTCGTACTCGCGGAAACGGCGAGAAATTACTCCCTTTGGTTTCACTCGGCGTTGGTGATAGATCTAAATTGATGGTCACGACTATTTTCTCGCTGTATTTGAGTTCTCGCGAGAGAGAACTATTCGGTGCGAATAATTGCCGGTAGAATCGTGATAGAGCCCCTGGGCCTTAAAAATATTCGGGCAGAGAGTTTGACACTCCGTCACCGACAAAAAGTGCATTTCTTTGTTTCCTGGATATTCACGACCACCCAGCGCCAAAACCGGTCTTCAGTGTGAAAAGTCGATCAGAATCGGAGCGAAAGTGTTGTTTTTTTTTTATTTTCGTTTTGTAATTAATTGACGGACCATCCGGCACTGATTCTTTTTATATTTTTATTTCACAACACACAAACACCACACTTTTTACAGTATTTACAGTGTACGGAATACTTTTTATCATTTTTAATACTTAATTGTGGTTTTCAATTGAGCGTTCCTTTACCCATGTCATTTATGAATCACAGCTAACTCATTTCTGCCAAACAAGAGCGTCACTTGCCGGTTGGGCGCATGCGCTTCACTTGCAAGTGGCACGCATGCGCGAACAGAAAGGGTGGATATCCAGCCGGTCCCGATATCGCTCCATTTGGACTGCCGGGCCATAAAAAGAGCTGCAGGAGGAGGGTTGTGTGATGTTACGGATTTCTCCTTTCCCAGATGGCGCTGTCGAGCATCTTGTAGCAATAATCTCCTCTCCTACGAAACCACGGGAGTGGTCTCCCCTAAACTTTCTCGTATACTCCTAACACATGTGGAGAAAAAATAAGCTAAAAGGCAGTAAAACGAACAAGAGTCCCTAATGCAGTGGAGGAAAAAAGTTTGTGAATCGGAAGTTTGGAGGCGAAAGGCGTAGGTAGAAGCGGAAAGGATTAGCGCAAGTGAATCGCGCAATTACGCAAGCCTCGCGTCATTGTGTGATGAGAAAAGATAAATGGGCGATTTGAATACATTTTTCGGCCGATTGAAACGAAAATTAGGCGCGGAACTACAATTAATGTTAGCAGGGCTCATACCAATTTTTATTTATCTAAGCCATAGGGCTTACGAGTTATAATGTTTAGAAGTATGCGATTATACAGACCGACAGACAGTCCACCCTGTGACGGATTTGGCCCAAACTTTGATACGGACTTACATTCCTGACGATAAAGCATGTAAACAAAATTTTACCCATCTAGCTATTCAAGTTTTTGAGTTATAGTGTTCACACGAACGCGGGCAGACAGACTTCCTGTAGATGGATTTGATCCAAAATTTGATAGAAACCTACAAATTATGTTTAAAGACCACATACCAAATTTCATCCCCGTAGCTCTAATAGTTTTCGAGTTATCGTGTTCACAGACAGACATAATTCCAAAATTGTGTTTTTCGGACTCAGGGAGGTCTAAAACGTGAAGCTTCGTCAAAATCTCGAGTTCGAATTTTTTGACGATTACAATACTTTCTCTTTGTATACTTCGTATACGAGAAAGTAATAACCATCAATGTGTGGCAGGCAACGGGACGGAATGGATGGAAGTCACCGAGGTAGCCTTAATTTGTTGTAATTATCGTGCAGAACCTGTAAAGGCCCGATATTTAAAAAATTTATTCTAAAATGTTTTTGACTTTTATTTCTTGTATAAAACATGATAAAAGTACTTTTTAAAAATCATATTTTGTTTTAAGTAGGGCTGATGGCTAAAAAAGCAGTTCGTTTCCAACTGACAATACTGGGCTTTATTTCAGAAAAAATTTCCTTGCTGAAATTATATAATGTCAAACACAGATGAATTTTAATAAATAATACCGATAAGGATTTTTTGTTCAATATTTTAGAATAAAATATGGTATTTTCAAGCGTACAAGCAAAGCTAAAAAGATGCAGCCTCAAGTGAAAAACATCAATTTACTTTTATTTTTTATCAGCTATTATTATTTATTATACTTTATTTTCTTATTATGGGCTGCAACTATATGTTGTCAATTGATTTAATAAAAATTTCAGTATGTATTCTATTAGCAACAACAGGCAATAGGGCTTCAGTCATATTCTCAAGATTTTAGGACAAAATTGGGTATCTTGCTTAAAGGCAACACCGGGCCTTTAAGGTTTAATATAATAATAAATAACTAGAAAGGCATTCTGGTTATTTTGTGGCACCACTGAACCACTTATGTAACATGTGGTTCACCGAGGAAATCGGAGAAGACGGGGATAGCGATCGGAGTGACTGGTAGTGCACGGATTTACATGGAGGGAAGCGGTCGTGAACGACCGGCTATAAGGAAGGATTGCCATACGTCGCGGGACTGTCACCGTATTTCACTGCTCAGTCCCGTATTACTATTCGCCCCCGTTTTCTCCCTAAACTCTGCATCATTATAATTTTTAAATAACTTGCGCCGAATGTTATAGTTAGGTGAAAGAAAAATGATATAATTAAGAAAGTAAAGTCATCTTTAAAAATAACTGGGCAAAAAAGGATTACCCTCGCATCATTTTTATTATTCGACTAGCTCGTTCTATTAGATTGCTTAAACTTTATTGATTTTTTTTATCCCCATCTGTAAAATTAGTAGTTTATTAGTAAAATAAACTGTTATCTACCCCCTTTTTTACTTTCTCGTATACGAAGTATACAAAGAGAAAGTATTGTAATCATCAACAAATTCGAACTCAAGATTTTGACGAATCTCCACGTTTTAGACCTGCCTGAGTCCGAAAAACACAATTTTGGAATTATGTCTGTCTGTGAACTCGAAAACTATTAGAGCTATGGAGATGAAATTTGGTAGGTGGTCTTTACACATAATTTGTAGGTTTCTTTCAAATTTTGGACAAAATCCGTCAATGGGAAGTCTGTCTGTCTGTATGTCTGAAGTCATGTGAACACTATAACTCAAAAACTTGAATAGCTAGATGGATAAAATTTGGCACACAGTTTTATCGTCATGAATGTAGGTCCGTATAAAATTTTGGGCCAAATACGTCAACTTGTTGACTGTCTGTCGGTCTGTATAATCGCATACTTGTATGTCATAAGCCCTTTGACTTAGATAAATAAAACTTGATATCGCAGTTGCTATCATTAATTATAGATGTGTGCCCAATTTTCATCTCAATCGGTTAAAAAACAGGTTTTCAAATTGCATATTTAGTTCAAAATGCACATTACGACTGTGTGTTGGCGAGCGTTTCGCTTCTTTTACTTAGTGAGTATGGTTGGAGTTTGACCTTGGCGGAAATTGTAGCGAGCCGCAAACACGCGCTTCGGAAATTATTGCAATCCCCAAAACGAAACTTCGTTTTGACATTCTTCAGATGAACACCTGTGATTAACCAGAGGTGTAGTGAAACGTTGTGGGATATCTATGGTAAGATTTCGTACTCAAAAACGTTAAATAAAGTTGTGGTACCTCAGCGCGCGTAAAAATTGCGTGTAAATCACCATTCATAATTTTTTTTTCAAAATAAGCAGGCCTTGGGTAATTACCACAAAAATATTTACCTACCAACTGGGTGTTTACCCACCCCACATTACTGGTCGTATGCGAGAAAGTTTCGGGAGGTCACTCCCGCTGGTTTCATGTTTTATTCATTTAGCAACTAAATGCCCTGTATCAATGCTTGGCAATTATGGCAACCCTACTTTAAGGCAATGTAAAGACTACTTGTTTGTGACGAGCGACAGACGTATGAAATGAGCTATTTAAATCTCCATACGATTCAAAGCTTCTTAAAAGGTACAGCATATTTTATTTCGATGCTTGGAAGGAAATTAATGTTGTCTTAATTGACATCTTCACGGGATAAATTTTTATAAACAAATTTTCAAAATTTTTAGTAAAAAGTTTTTATTTGAGATCGAACACATAACTGCCTAAAATCGAAAACAGAATAATTTCCTCGCGGTAGAATTAACATTTCGTCGCTTAGGGAACACATTACCTTCTGAAAAATATTTTTCGGAAGTATTCTTAAAAAAGTTTTTATACAGTGAAACCTCTCTGAGCGGCCACCCCTCCGTTCCGAGAAAAATTGGCCGTTCAGAGGGGGTGGCCGCTCTAAAGGGTTTTCGTTACAATTACAAGATAATTGCTATAATACATAATAAAAGAAAGTCTGACACATATTTCTTATTTAAAATGAAGATTGAGACTTATCTAAAGAGAAAATAGTACTTTATTTAATAATTTTTTGCATTTTTTGAAGAAAGGATACAATTTATGACAGTTTTAAGTTTTTACCCTTCTCGGAAAAAAAAAAAAACTTTTTCAGTTCGTTTTTCAGTTTAAAAAGTAAATCTCTAACCGATGCGTTTGTTAAATGGGATGGGCGAACTCACCCGGTGGCCGTTCAGAGGGGTTGGGTGGCCGTTGCTAGGGGTTATTTTAACATTAGGTCTATGGGCCGAAAAATCCGTGCCACGAAAAATTGGCCGTTAAGAGGGGTGGCCGCTATGCAGGGGTGGCCGTTCGAAGAGGTTTCACTGTACTATTAAAACATAACAATCCTATAAAGCCATCTAAGAAGAAAAAATTCATTTTGATCTGCTTGTTCAGTTGAAATTTAATTTTTTTAATTCCCTGCTACTTTTTCAAATATGAATATTTTTGCTTCAAATTTTATTTGCGAATTTGTGCATGGATTTTGAGGTGCATCTAATATTTGCTTAAATATATTTTTGGTACTTACGTATTAACGCCACCGAGGCTACAGATTGGCGGTAATGCGCCAATAAAGAGCAATCTTGTTTACAAAAACCGCCAAATTGGCGGCACTTAAAAACCGCCAAATCTGTAGCTGCGGTAGCGTTGGCGGCACTTAAAAACCGCCAAATTGGCGTTAATACGTAAGTACAAAAACCGCCAAATTGGCGGCACTTAAAAACCGCCAAATTGGCGTTAATACGTAAGTACAAAAACCGCCAAATTTGGCGGCACTTAAAAGCCGCCAAATCTGTAGCCTCGGTGGCGTTAATACGTAAGTACCATATTTTTTAACTGTTTTATGTGGTGAAAAATGAGGAAATTCAGCATTAACTCAATTTTTATTTGTATATATAAAAAAAACTAAGCAACTGAATGCTTATTGCATGCACAGCTTTATCATATGCATAACGATTAACAAGTACAAAAAGTTTGAAAGCTCTATCTAAAAAGGGAAAAAAGCCTTAGCATTTTGAAAACATGAAAGTGAAGAAAAGCACGACATGGAGAAAAAGCGTGGTAAAGTTGTCATTTGCACATGTTTATCATTGGTCATCATAAGTAAAAGCCTAAATAACTTCTGTATTATTAGAGGAACCAATTTAAAATTTTTATACAATAAGTATAATGATGAGATAAACAAAACAAGCCAATAAAATAAAAATTGGTATTTTAGCCATTTTTTGGGGTAATGGCCCTCTTAACAAGTAGCGACACCTATCTCAATTTTTCAAAGTTTCATAGAGGAAGGGGAAAAAATCGAATTTTTCGCAAGCATAAACGAATTTTTCTGAATTTTTTTAAACATCTGACATGAACCTGAGGCCGCATGTTCCTACAAAAAATACTAAACTTTTTTTAAAAAAATTCATCATTGTACGGTTTTTTCTTATCAACTGAAGATTTTCATTAGGTACTAATTTTTCCAAGTACCTACTACAGATTATATTAAAAACCAAACTGATTTTAAATGTAAGAAAACAAACCTTATTACTAACTTAATAGCCCAGATCTGTCTCTGCCATAGCACTGCGAGACGTTAAACAGCATTATTTCATTGTTAGAGAACCTAAATTTCAGTAATTTTAAATTTAAAAGAGTAATTGTCGTTCTAATTTCAAATTCAATAGCTCTAAAATAGTGAAATAAAATTTACTATCGATTGATATAAAATTTATCTCGCTATGATCAATAGTTCCCGAGAAATTTTAAATTATATTAATCGTATATTTCAAATTAATTTTCGTTTTTCAATTCCTACTATTAGTTCACACTCTCCCTATATATATCTTGTTCAAATTTTCAATCGCTAATAAAATACTTTTTATTCATCCACTCAAGTTCAAATACATTTTTTAAACGTGTAGTGGATGACACTTGATGTTAATACAGTTTTTTCAATTTTTTTCTTTTTTAAAAAATTTTTCTTTGTTGACCTAAGTAGGAATTAACTTTAAAAAAAAAAAATTATTACTTGTTTAATAGAAAGTAGTAAATCGCGTCAGTGGTATATCATGCGCGTGATATAGTTTGGACGCCACGATGCATCTGCTTCTTTAGTGCAACCGTGATGATATAATTTGATAATATTTTTTGGCAACGTTAATATTTACACAAAGACATCTGAAGTACAAGGGAAATTGTTGAACAACGAAAAATACTTCAATCGGAATGTTGTTTACCAAGAGGTTTTTTGAATAAAGAAATAAACATATGTTTATTTTATTTGTTTTCAATCAATGTTAAGCATTTCTCTCGCATGTATATCTATTTAAACACGTCAAATTTGACGGGAAATTTCTCGAATGAAGAGGCAATTTGCCCCAGTCGTGGTATGACGGGTGATTTTCTAGTTATAAATAAAAGTCTAAAAAGTAGAAAATAGTTAAATCAAAAAAAAATCTTCTTCTTATTACACTAATAAAAATGTGTTTTAACCCTTTACACTCCAGCCTTATTCAGTTCATATGTTAAATGTCGCATTAACGACGACAACGGAGTGCAAAGGATTAAAACAAGATGAGGGGGTGTTGAAATACCATTCTCCTGGCACAATTTTCTTAAAAAAAAAAACTAAAAAAAATTACAAAAACGTTTCAGAAAAACATCATTTTTCTGGCCCATTTCCCCTCGCTAAGCCACTGACCAAGGTGACAAAACGGTAGAGCTCCCTTTTTAAAGCCAAAAACTATCAAGGGCGGAAAAATGCCATTCATAAAAGCTAAATCACTAATGATGATTGGGGGGGCGAAAAAATTATATCACGGCCAGGCGCCAGTTACCCTATCTACGCCACTGGGTGTTCAGCGTCACATGTGCACATATGGTGACTTCGAAAGTTACCAAACAACTTATGAACTGTTCTAATTGAAAGCGCAGAGTCACCATAATGTTTGTCAAGTTGAGCGTCGGTTTCCTCTGCGCTTTCCCTTTCAGAAATAAATGTTTCACAAGTATACAAAATTCTTTCCATTTCTTAACATTTCCATGGTGTGATGTCTTGGCCTATGAGCGCCAAGTGTAAACCAATAAATGAAATTCTTAGGTTGACCTAAGTACTTTATTTCACAGCTATGATTTAAATAACAATTTCTTGCATAAGAAATCTGGAATAATTGATTTTATACAAAGTTCGTTCATTTGAGTTCAAAGTTCGTTTGACATCAAAGTTCAATCGTGTCAGAGATGGAGATCAAGAACACCGTATTCGGAACGGCTTCGTAAAGACAAATCCAGGTCCGAAAAAGATTCAAGGCAGACTTCTAATTTCTGCTATCAGGGTGACAGCATAAGTACGGGACTACAAGGACTGCCCGAAACGGTTCCGAAATTCGACGAACCGAGATTTCGAAAATAATTGCTGGTTCTCAGCGAACGTTTCCAAAGTCCGAATCAACTCGGGACTTTCAATCAGAGCTGGTCAGACAACGTTTCTGCGCTGCCGAAGTCTGAACCACGTTTGAGACTTCCTAATCGCTCCCCCGTTTTATTCGTACCTGAAGGGGTGGAGCTCCGCCTCCCTTTCTTTCCACTGAACAAACGAAACTCCATGCGACCAACGACTAAAACCTATCTCCCAAATAGTCAATTTCGACCGTGGGATGGTTCCTGGATTTCTTAACCACAAGAGCTATGCAGGTGTCCCATGAAAGTACACCGCTAATCTCCTGATAGCCGAACCATATACACTGCTTGACATTTATTTATTTCTGTGCATTGTCGCCGTCCTCAGTTTGCAGGTTCTATTTTCGCCAATGTACTTTTAATGACCGCTATGTGCGTTTGGCTTGCGGTTTGAGTGAAAAGTGGTCGACTCTATTCTCGTGGGAAAATGTCCTTGTGAGAAGGGGAAAACATCACAATGGTTAAATTTCGGGATTTAAAAAGAATCTCAAACATTTAATTGGAGTTTTCGAAATATCCAAAGAGTAGACACCAAATAATATAAAGTAAAGAAAACAAAGAAAGAATCGATAGTTAAAAAAAGAAAGCAATTCTGACCTGTAGTCCGAAACATTGCAGAGTGATGATGCTTTAAGGCTTGATGCGTCAGTCTTGTCTTCGTCTGATTTGATTGCAGCAGTCTTTGCATTCTGTGTTTGACGGCTTTTACAACACGCAATCAGCCCCCCCCCCAAAAAAAAAGCGGGGCCTGGTGCAGAGTTGATTTGCGGGGCCTTGAAACAAATTTTGTCAACAAAAAAATTTATTGCATTTTGCTTTTTATTACATCGCACAATTGGTTTTAGTAAGGACTAAAGAAAGGCAAGAAAATGAAAAATAATTAAGCTAATATTTTTCAATCACCCAAAAAATCATTTATAAATCAAATACCAAAAATAATTGCTTCCCAAATACAATTTGGTATGCTACCTGCTAGAATAAGTTTACAATATGTGATTATTGTTTCATTTTCTTACACGTTTTATGGCAAATCCGTCGATAATACCATCATAAGTTTTTTGATTCATTCGGATTCGATCGATAAAATGGCTGAGGTGGAATATGGGTAAGAGGTTCTTGACTAATGCTAAGAATTAAGTATTCTTTTATTATTATTTTCAGTCTTGGAAAAGGTTCTTTCAGCAGATGAGACGGTAATTGGTAAGGTCAATATAATTTTCAAAACAGTAACAAAATTTAGATACAATTCAAATAAATTATTTTTAGATAAAAATTGTAATATTGTAAACTCGGAAACACATTTTGATTTCGTTTAATAAACCAATGCGATCAATTTCCATTTTGTAAAATCAGTCAGTGACGCGGGGCCTTGTGCATTCGCACAGTTTGAAACCCCCCTCGGGCCGGCCCTGCACGTAATTTACAGAAAGAATGCCAGCCTAATAACATTTTCATGTTAAAAAGCATTATTGCCTTTTTATGGACAAGTTTTCTGCTTTGTTTATTTACATTTAAGTGCTTCTGGGACTACATAATTCCGGTGTAATGCTAAGTCAATGGAATCTTCAAAGTCCAAAAGCCCAGCAGATAAAGTCAAGGATTTTAATGTAAGTAAACAGCGAATACTTCTTTTAAGTTAGGAATAAACATTAGCTTTGTTTATGATTCGTATTTGTTATTTTTCCTGCATTTTTCAGTAAAACTTTTTCAGAAAATTAAAAATAAGTTGTTCGGATTATCCGGAGTTTCGGATTACCGGATTCGGATTTCCGGGGTTCTGCTGTAATAAAAAATGTATTTAAGTTTGCTTCCTTGTAAAGACGACTTTCCAATGAAACATACTACTGAGCAATTCAGTAGCAGTCAATCAATTGAATCAGACGTTGTATAATAAATTCTGAAAAAAAGTATTAAAATTCCAAAAATTGCACTCAGTTAAAATTGGTATCACTTAAAAGATAATTTTTTTTAAATTTTAAAGTGGTGTGAAAATGGTTTCTCTGCAATAATATGCTTCGAAGTTATTGACGAAGAAAATTAAAATTTCGATCAATTTTTATTTAATCAAAACTCTAATTCAATTTTTTTTAACCCTTTCTTAGTGAGCACTTACTGCCTAATAAGTAATTACTTGCCAAATTTGGCAGTTCTAGATCCAAATTTGGTGTGATCTGTAGAGCATGTTGAACGATTTTCCACCACGCATCAGTCAATTTATAAACAGTATGCCAGTCTGAAAAACGATTATCAAGTTTAGATTACAGAAAGTATAAACTTTTGGAAATGATCGAATCTGATTATCTTAGCTCCGCATTTCTTTTAAAAGCACAGCTTCTTAGAAGGGTTTTTTTTTTTTTTTTTTCCCTGCTTTGACACGTTTTTCGACTGCAAAACCATTTGCGCCCCTAAACTGAAAAATAAAACAAAGACGGGAAGCATTGATTGGTTGTAAATAAAATAAAATTCGATTTTAAATTGTTAGTCAACAATATTTCAATAAAATGTTTTAAATCAAGATGATTTCCTGAACTATTATTGCTCTTAAATGTTGAAGAACTCGGAAAAAGACATTACTCGCAATAAGAACCGTTTTTAAAAACCAACATTAGTTTTCGTGGCGCCATCTGTGAGGATTTTAAGTTACTAATTTTTAAAAATAATTTGTAGTGAAACTCTTTTACAGGATTTAGACAGCTGAATGTTAATTCTTCATACCAAAACGAGGGTAAATGGCGGCAGGCATGCAATTCGTTATTTTGCCTCATCACATCATAGTTAGCTTTAAAAAGTGACATTGATGCCCTATTTTGTCTGAATGGAGCTCATTTCCTTATATTGGAGTAATGACATATACAACTCCTCTCCCTCGTCACATCAAATGGTTGAATTTCCAAATTTCAGCCTACATTACCGGATTTTCCGTAATTTTTACAGATTTTACAGGAGACTATAAATGCAGTTGAAGGGAATTACAAATGTAGAAAAAATATAGGCGCAATGCACGTGTGGTAATGCATGTGTGGAACGTGGTAAGTAAAACAATGAAAAAGTATTGTAAAATATACATAAAAATATTTTGAAAATTTATTAAAATTAAAGAAAAAATTGTACGGAAATAAAATTGGTATCACCGAAAAGTTATTATTATTATTATCTTAACGAAGGACTACGTTCCTCTCATTGGGGTCTCAGGAAGGAAATTAATTCAGACGCCAAAACGCCACAAAACTTGGTTTGGGAGATCCTCTATATCTCGGTAACTACACTTGTTAAAAACATAAATAATGTCTTATTTTAGAGATAAAGGGCAACAACAGAAGTTACAAGAAAAAATTGAAAATCGGTGAATTGCAGTTCAGCGACTACTGAGTCGCAAATTTGGGCAAAGCATGAATTGGTGACGCGATC
>BGPR01026469.1:0-21494 GCA_013235015.1 Araneus ventricosus | reverse complement strand
CAATGTAATCTTGCACTGTGTTGGATAACTTTTATATGAATATATATCGAGATATTTAATGTAAAATTGTACTATTCAATAAGAATGGCAACACTAAATGTAAAATAACCCTTAAATAATCTTTATAAAGTTAGTTTTATAATCTTTCTCATAGTTTTTAATTAATAAAAGATTAACTATGTAATTAGCAGTCACAAAACCTTCACTAAAATCTTCCTTGTACTTCATAGTATTTGTGAACAAAATTTGAAGGTAATCTACTCCTTTGTGGTTTGTAACTTGCGTTAAATCTTGTATTGCAGTCAACTCTTGAATCATACAAATGCTCAATGTTATTTTCCACTACTATTAGATATCCAACTAGCTTGTGCAGGACTCTGAATGACTAACGCATATTATAAACAAAATAAACTTTAATAAAGCACGACAAAAGATTTGGAATAAAATTAAAGTAAATTATTAAACTTGGATCATGTCGACATTGCACTAATAAGTCAAAAAGAGAATTCCAAAGTTGACGCACAAAAGCTTTTTATGTTACTCCTGTTTTTATGCAGACGCAAGATGAAAAGCTCACTCTGAAATGAAGTGCTGTTGCCATACCTTTCAAAAAGTTTGAACGATATCTACAATTCATTTGAAATGACTCTTTAATTGCTTATTTATTCCTTAGACCACTATTTTTAAATTCCAAATTTTCAATATTTTAGGTGCATTGGAGAAAATGGACAAGTTTTTAAGTCTTGAAACTGCATGGAAATCTCGCTATCAAGAAGAAAGTGATCTAGATGATATGCATGTACCAGAAAGTGCTGAACTTTTTATTACACTTCTTCTCACTATGACTGGTATTTACAATTTAAATTTTAAAATCAAAATTTTTTCTCTACATTATTTATAATGTGATAATTTTGCTCTCGGAGCATAAGTAAGTTTTATAAATTACACTCTGTCCCAAAAGTTTATAGACTCTAGTAAAATATATGTTTTAGCAAAACGGAAAGGCATACAAACACCAATTACAAATATGTTTATTCAAACCATATGCGACTTGCATTCAACGAAATATTTAGAAAAAATAACAATTTGTATTTCAATTATATAACAAAATGGAAATATTAGGTGTCCCAAAAGTTTATAGAATATATGACTTTTCAACAAAAGGTGCTCAATACAATGTTCTTAATAGTTTAAAGACTTTCCATTTTTCAGTAAGACATCGTATACACGTTTTTCCATCGACATAATTAAGGTTTGTAATATCTCTGGTTCCAAGTTGTACCATGCACTTTCAATGGCTGTCTTCAAGGCATACACTGAATAAAATTGCCCTCCATTCCCATATACCTTCCGAGACATAATGCCCCACACATTCTGAATTGGGTTTAGATCAGAGCTCATCGGTGGCCATTCAAGAACAGTAACATTTTTCGAGTTTAAATAATTTCTCGTAGCACTGGAGGTATGGGTGGGAGCATTATCATGCTGATAATCCCAATTTCGTCCCCCTATGTTTTCTGCAAATGGCATAAGATGATTTTCTAGTGTCTCTATGTATTTAGGAGAATTCTGTCGGCCATCTAAAAAGGCCAAACCCACTTGACTGTTGAAACCAAAAGCCACCCACACCATCACAGATCCACCACCACTTTGCCAACCTGAAAAGTTCCTGGGCTCTTTTCGTAAATCATGCCAATATTTTATATTCCCGTCAGATCCATCGAGGTTCCATTTTTTTCATCACTGAAAAGGACAGCCATCTATTTATCGCCATATGACATATGATTACGAGCCCATTGTAATCTCTTACTAATGTGGAGATTTGAGAGTGGTAATCTGCGAGCCATTTTTGCGTGGATCATATAAACAGATTCTATAATTCGTCTATGAACAGAGTTCTTGGAGATTTGCAACCGGGAAGCCGCGAACCGACATTTTCTGACTTGAAGCCATTCTTTGTATTCGTCTATCACTGCGAATATCCGTCGCACGTGGTCTTGCCGAATGTGGTTTTGGCTCATATGGCGTCTTACGAGTTAATACACGTTAAATCAGACTTTTAGACTGATTTAAAAGTTTCGATATTTCCTTAACAGTCTTTCCGAGCAATTTCAAATGCAGAATTTTATTCATTTCTTCATTAGAGAGCTACAAAGCTTTAGGCATCTTGAAACGCAGAACAAACGGCTGCTTACCTTTTCTTACAACATATTTATTAGGCTCCGAATCAATGTCATGATTACCGATACCATATTTGCATAAAATTGCACTTGTCTATAAACTTTTGGGACAGGTTATTTCTGTTTATTCTACTATTTAAAAATTGGCATTAAATATACAGGGTAGAACTGCTGTTTTTTTTCAATATAATAGGCGTAACTTATCTATACAGTAAGTTGCAATTAAATACATCATATACAACAAAAAATATAGGCAAAATACAAGATTCTATAAACTTTTGGGTCAGAGTGTAATGAACTATTTCTATAAATTTCAATTTACTTTAAGAAGTAATTTGATAAATTTGTACTTATTACTAACTCTTTTACTACTCTTTTTAACTTTTATTTTGTTTATTTATTTAAATTATGCTTGTTCAAACGTATTTCCTTCTCTGTGAATTAATTTATTGAAGTTTTTACAATATATAATTCATTATTATATTCATTTTTACAAAAGCTGGTCTATGTGGAAAACCTAATTTTTGATTAGTATGTAAATGTAATTTTTTTTCTAGAAAGATATTGCAATGTGACTGATAAGGATTGCCAGATTTCTTTTCTGGATTTGCAACTGGAACTCCTTGATGATTTTCGCCTGCGATTGCATCAGTTGTCTCAGTGCCAAATGCAGGAAACTATCCCATTCAATTATTGTGGAATAATGAATGCTATTCATTACATTACAAGTGTTCTTGAAGAGTGGAATAATTTACCTGTGAGTCAGTTCATGCTTTCTACACTTATATTTACTCTGTTTATTTCGAATGAAATTTTTTATGTTATGGGCTTCCAAGGAAGCAGTTATTTTGATTTTTTTTTTTTTTTAAACTTTAAGTTCTCAGAAATAAGCTTTTAAAGTTGATAAACCATACTTCATTTCAAAGTTTTGAAATCTGAAGAATGTGTTACTTCTGGAATTTTATCAAAATATGCAAATAAATAAGATTAATCTGCTTGTGAACTGAACCTAAAATATGGAAATGGCTAGTTTGGCCACTTGGTAGGTTAAATGTGCAAATGTCTTTAAAAAAATTTAATATTTGGTAGTCTTTTAGGTATAATGTGTTTTAATTTATTTAATTATGTAGATATGTATTTGTGATTCTGACATATATTTTTAAATATTTTTCCATAATAAATATATATTTCTTGAGGAGTTTCATAAATATATATTTCTTATGGAGAGAAGAATGATTATTCTGTAGTTATTAGCGAACAATTTTATTCAAAAGTTTCTTTGGTGAATTTGTTTTAATTTAAAAGACTAAAACAGACATGTAACATTTTTATGAACCTTTTTTTTTTTTTTTTTTGCAGTTCTTCCTGCATTTGTATTCGTACAAAAAAAGAAAAAGTGTGTGTGAATCTCTTCTAAGAGGTAAGGTTTTCTGCATTTTACCTAAACTGTTGATGTTTTCTAATATATCAATGAAGTTAAGGAATCAAGCCATTCTTGTTTATATTATGCCATTCCTTTTTACTTTCTCGTATACGAAGTATACAAAGAGAAAGTATTGTAATCGTCAAAAAATTCGAACTCGAGATTTTGACGGATCTCCACGTTTCAGACCTCCCTGAGTCCGAGAAACACAATTTTGGAATTATGTCTGTGTGTCTGTCTGTGAACACGATAACTCGAAAAATATTAGAGCTACGGGGATGAAATTTGGTATGTGGTCTTTACACATAGTTTGTAGGTTTCTATCAAATTTTGGACAAAATCCGTCACCGGGAAGTCTGTCTGTATGTCCGAAGTCATGTGAACACTATAACTCAAAAACTTGAATAGCTAGATGGATAAAATTTGGTACACAGTTTTATCGTCTTGAATGTAAGTCCGTATAAAATTTTGGGCCAAATCCGTCAACGGGTTGACTGTCTGTTGGTCTGTATAATTTACCATTGAAACCAATCCGCTGTCTGCACACGCATGCGTACTTCTGTGCTCGTGAAAGAAGCGATTACGTCAGTTTGTCCTTGAGACGGCAAGAGCAGTGTGCGACAGATGTGTTTTAATCGGTACGCATCTCTTTGAATTCTTTGCCTATATATTTTTCAATCACTATAATGAAAAATCTTCTGATAGTCATTGGATTCTGGATAACAGTAGGTTCGAATTTTTTTAGCCACGCGGGGGAAGTAGAAATGGCACCTTTTGGGGGAAGTATACAAGAAAGTTTAGGGGAGAACACTCCCGCTGGTTATTTCTTCTTTTCCAAATTTATGAAATATAATTTCTGTTTTAATTTTTCATAAAACATTGGGACAATTGGGAACGATTTACTTGATTTTTTATATCTGAAACCAATGCTCATGGCTTATTATTTTAAGTGATTAGTACTTATTAAAAAAAAGAAACTGCATTTTTCTAAAACACCCCTACTTAACCCTTTTATCCCCCTGCTTAAACAGTTGCATGAAATTTGTTTTTAGCAGAACCTACCATTACTCCTAATGTCATACAATAACTTTGGGTCATGATTAACATATTCTAAGTCATGTGTACTTTGATCAATGGCAACTCGTACACTGCAGCTGTGGGTGTGCTATAACCTACCCTGCATTGTGCAGTGATGTTTTTTGGCTTAACTTGTTTTTTCTCATCAAATATAAATAATTTCATCGTTTATCAATAAAAAATAATTATTAGATTCTTGGCTTAATATAGGTATGTTTAACTGAACAATTATTAATTTTAATTAAAATTAAACTTCAAAATTAATGTTTTCAGTTATTTTTCTACCATTCCTTACATTTGTTTATAAAGATTTACTCAACTGCAGCTGAACAATAATAAATGTTGCTTTCATATTTATTTGCAAAAAAATTTGATAGTACAGTAATTTTTTAATTAATATTCATTTATCAGTATTTATCCACCATTTTTTATTGATATTCACATTTGAGGAAAAAAATTTCTGCAGCAGAAAAACGTGTGAAATCCCATTTCTTCTACCTCTAGAAGGGAAGAAGGTGCTGTGTTTCTGACAGCAACTTCTTCCCTTCATAACTGTCCAGTAGAATGAATGTGCTTTGTTATTGAGCATGCACAGAAGCATAAATAGGTACTGGGTCAAATTGTAGTACTCTTTAAGATTTTTTTTTCCCCCCTCTAGGAAGAGAGGCGTACTGTTTTCTCCTGCATTTCCCCTGAATATTGAAATCTCTAAAAGAAATGCTATTAAAATGTTAATAGACTTAGATATTCCATGCAAAATTAAATAGATTAATGATTATATTTATAAACTGGGAAAGTTAGGGGTATTGTAGTTCCATAGTGCTTATGCATGAGCCACTGCTGACCTTGAGGTATTTTTATCCACTGCTTACATAAATATACACTTAATTATTTTCATATTTATATCTGTATTATAATATATCAACTTCTAACTTTAGATACTGAAAAGCACTTAGCTTCAATTAAGAAAAAGGAAACAAAGTCATCAGTAAATGCTGAAGAAGATCTGGAGTCGTCAGTTTTTGATGAAGTCATTGGCTTCTTTCAACATATGCAAAATGATTTGCTTCAAACAATGTGTGACAGAGTGATGCTGGATATTAAAGCAAAGAGCAGACCCTTTAGGAAAGAAAAGTATGTAAATTTAAATTGTTACAAACTTTTCATTCTTATAACATATTTCTTAGAAGAACATTTTTGCCGGGAAAAGTTTTCTCTCCTTTTTGTCCAATACTTTTTCTTTTCAGTGTAAAAATTAAGTATGCCTGCATTTTAGCTGCTAGAAATAATGAAGCTTAATAAGGGAAATTCCACAATTATGAATTGCCTGGTCAGAGAAATTTTTGAATGCTTTTTCTTTGGTCATACCGAATCTGTTAATGGGCATGCTACTGACACAGAAAATTAAATATTTTTCAAACTACATATGTTAGAGAGAAGAGCTAGTAAAAAGAAATATAGAAAAAAACCCTGTGAACTTATTTAGTAAAAAAGGAATTACATTTAAAGCACAGAAATTACAGTTAAAAACTGAGTGAAATTTTTAACCGCAAGTTTATAAAAAAACAACCCACAAAATTAAAATGTAGAAAATTACCCAAACTTAGAGCATGCATTGATTCAGCAGTATTTTATACAGGATGTCTATAAATTATTGTGGAGGTTTCCTTACCTCATAACTTTTGATTAGTGTACATGATGTTAAATATTGTATTGCATATTTGTAGAATACAACTCAAGAAGTTTTTTAATAACACAAAGTTAAATAGTTTCCACACTGCAGCCTTTTGAAGCACATAACTTATTGAGACTGAACTCAATTATTTGCCAGGTTTGGAAAACACTGCCATGTTGAAATCATTTAATTTTGTTTGTGTTATTAAAAAGAAACTTACTGTACAAATATGTAATGAAATTTATTTTCATATTCTTTAATCAAAAGTTATGAGGTAAGAAAGCTACAACAGTAATTTATGGACACCCTGTTTTTTTATGCAAAGTGACAAATATTAAGTTAAACCAAACTTGAAGAATAAAGGTTTAAAGGTATTTGAAATAAACTAAACATTTAAGGTGATCAATTTGCCGGCACTCTACAGTACGAAAGACTATGGGCAGTGGCATAGCGACCGGGGAGCAAAGGTAGTATTGATGCACTGGGCGCCATATTTAGGGGGCCATGGAGACAAAACATTACTGAGTTTATATTATTTTTTAAGCAAAATATGATGAAAGGACTTGAAAATAAACCATGCCCTTTCGTCATTTATGCTCTCTATGTCACTGATGACAACTGGGGTAAAGCAATCATATTACGATCCTAGCGCTGCTTACCCTCACTATGTCACTGGTCGTGTTTACAAAATTTTAATGAGTTTTTCTCACTTTTAAAGTCGAATACAATGAGAAGGTGAAATATACTATGCCCTGGGTGCCGTTTACACATGCTAAGCCACTGATGATGACTGGAGAGGAACGAAGAAATTCATATTATGACCCAGGCGTCACTCGCCCTCGCTATGCCACTGACTATGGGATTGCTTGGTCTGAGGTTTCATATTCAAATGCTAGCAATTAGTTGAAAATACTGTTGGCTTTTTCAAATGCCAAACTTGAGAATAATGAACAAAAAAAAAGAAAGGAATTAATAAAAAATCAGAAAGCATAAAGAAAATCCAGATTAAAACATACTTACAATTTAAAACATATATAAAAATGAAAAATAGAAGAAACTGGGAAAGATCATTCTTAAATCTGGTTTTACTTTATACCATATATATTGATGGCTATTAGGCATTTCATCATTTTTTAAAGGTTCTTTAATATTTTGAATGTTTTTTTTTATATTATGAATATGCAATTAATTTGTCATGATAAACATAATTTGATTATATTATTTGAGTTTCAGAAACCTGTATAAGTTTTCTTACAATATTTTTTTAATATAATTTCTTCCTGAAGGTGGTTTTGTATGCCCGTGATTGAAGATAAAAAACTAATGGGGCTTTCTCTTTCTGCATATCCTATGCTAGAAGTTATTAATAACAGTTTGCATAGTCTTCAAGAACTTTTAGCAAAGCCTCTTTTTACTAAAATGTGGCAGCAGATTGCAATGGAGTTGAATATTTATATTTTTGAAGAAGTAAGTAAAAAAAATTATTGTGTATTCCTCCTGAAAATCTATGGAAAACATTGTGATATATATATTATTAATAAATTATGTTTTGTAGACTTATTCTTTTATAGACATTCCTATCTGGAGGTCACCTGCATGTGGAAGATATAATATAAATTTGACTGGATTTTTCTTCTAGCATTGTGTAATGTTTATCTGTATAATAAGTACAAAACTTGTTTTAAATATCTTTGTTTCCAAAGTTTTAAAATATAAATAAGCAAGATTCAAAATATTTTTATGAATTCCAAAACTAAAAACTGCACACATTTTTTTAATTAGTTTGCAAGTAGGATCATTTCTCATTGTTTCTTTAAATTAGGATTAATTATCTTAGCAAATCATTGAGTGGAATTAATTTAGCAAACATCTATAAACTGGGCAGCATTTTTTCTAGCAACTTATTAGATATCTTTATAAGTTTATTTAATTGAAGAACCTTTAGTGTTTAGAAATCATGCAAAGTTTTGATCTCTTAAGTTGTTATAGTATTAGAGTGAATCATTTCAGTTATTGTGATATTTGAGCTGTAAAAATAAAACATTATAGTTGAAACCAGTATTATTAAAAACTAAAGTAATACGGTGTATTTTTTTTTTTAGTGCAAACAGAATCCATGCTGCAATCATTGTGTGCATATAAAAATTCCAAAGTATAAACCGAATGTATTCAAAAGTAATTAATGTATTTAGCCAAAATTAAATTTTAGAATTTGATATTCTGCACAATCAAACTGTATTGAAGAAAGTTTTTTCTGCTTTGAACCTAATTAACTAAACCTAAATGCTAACCTGAAAAGTAATTGATGTATTTGGTCAAAATTTAGTTTTAGAATTTGATATTTATTTTTTCTGCACAATAAAGCTATATTAAAGAAAGTTTTTCTTTCTTAAATTTCTGAGAGCTCTATCTTGAACATGGTTTCCGAACTTTTTTAATTTTCAGCGCCCTTGTTGAATCCAGATTTTTCCAATGCACCCTATATGTCCAACAAGTACTTTTTGCAAAATATTCAATAGTTTTGTAACGGTTAGGCAAAACAAAACACACTTCGATTCACATAAAAAGATATTGAATAAATTTTGAAAAATATAATAATCAGTAGAATAGATTTTGTTGGTAAATTAACATTTTCTCAAATCATGAAATTAAACTGAACACAGGTAACCTCATTTTCTTTTTCGCATAATTTTTTGCTCAATAATTTGATTTTATGATAGCAACTGCTGAAAACCCAGCTTTGTACAAATAATTAACAAATAGAATTAAAATTCTCTTAGCTGTAACACTTAGGAGTGGATATTTATCTTTTACTGACAACACAAACTCGATTAATTGGCAATGAAAGCATATCTTTGGCGTGCTTAATTGCTTGCATAACAGAAGAATTAGAAAGGGCTACAAAACATACTAACTAATATTTGGTGCTTTGGTCAATATTTGTACTCTGAAGAGCATTGGAAATCCAAAATCTGAACAAGGCAATACTAAAGTAGTAAACTGTTATTGCAGATACCCACGAATACGAAGTGCAATACATACAGCTGAACTTGTGCAAACCACTTATTAGTTTGCAAACAGCTATACTTGATGTTACTATTTTTGAAACTGAATTGAAAGTGTAAGTAAAGTTATGAAAATTATATAATATCTCACAGTGCTCCTGTGAGGAAGTCGAGGCACACACATTGGACATTAATCTGGAATGTTAACCTTGGGCAGGTAGACAATTGCCTCCAAGAGTTTAATCATGGTCCATGTGGCATCTGGTAGACACCACGCTGACTGGAAAACTGAGAATGGAAAGGAACCATTTCAGAGGAGTAGAGGTAGATGGCACCCTGAAGACAAGCTTTTTTGTGATTATGCTCAGCAATAAAATATATAACTGTCAGATGTCAGCGACCAGTCAAGGGTTTAAGACATGTAGAAACTCAAATACATCATTCACTTGCAATGTGGTTGCTTGAAGCTTTGTACGTATTATCAGCTTAGTTGTCACTGACTGTAGTTCTTATAGAAGCACAGTGATGTTTCAAACATTGCATTGATTTTTATCAAAATTATTTTTTTTTTGTAGGTGATTCTTCAAAACAGTTTCAGTGAAGGAGGTGCTGCTCAGCTGCATTTTGATATGACTCGGAATTTATTTCCAATATTTGGAGCTTATACTGCAAAACCTGAAAATTATTTTAAACTGTAAGTAGTATGATGTAAACTTAGTTATAACTAGTAAAAACTGAGTTAGACTATAGGAAGCTTTTATAATATTAACCTATAATCTTTAAATCTTTGGACACTTTGCTGATGAAATGAGACTGTTGTTGGAAAATCATTGTTTGACTAGAAGGGTAGGTTTAGTGTTAAAAATAGAAGTTTTGTGATGCCATTAGATTCTTACATTAGCTATTAGTTATTTACATTTTTTAAAATCTTACTTCAGTGGAACCCAAATGTATTATATACTAGCTTAGTATACTCAGCACTGCTGGGGATGAAAATGTTTCCATGTCTTTTATTAATTAAAAATTAACTATTTGATTAATTGTCACAAAGCCCTCTCAGCAAAATTTGCAGTACTATAATCCAGAAGTTCCCAATCTGTAGTGCACATACCCCTAAGAGTACACAATGGACTAGTTGGGAGTACACAAAATCAAAGTTGGTAATGGCAGAAACAAGAAAGCATAAGAAATTTTAAAAGTTACAGAATTTTATTAAATAGCAAGTACAGTGATACCTCGAGATACGAGTTTAATTCGTTCCGTAACCTTGCTCGTATGTCAATTTGCTCGTATCTCAAAGCAATTTTCCCCATTGAAATTATGTTAATCCGTTACAGCCCCAAAAATGCTACCCCTAATTGTTTTTATTACATGTTTTTGAATAAGAAAAATGTATTTATAAATGACAAATATTGTATAAAAACATAATAAAAAAGAATGTAAAGCAAAAAAAAAAAAAAAACTGGTTTTATAAAGTGTACATACATATGTATTTGTATTTTGGTCACATAAATGTAAGCCCTGTTTCGTCACAATTGAAGACTTGCTGGGGGATGTATCCATTGGCTTCTATCGGAAAAAGTTCGGAAAAAGTTTTGAGATAATCCTCAGCTGCCTTCACATCCGAACTTGCTGCCTCACCATGCCTGACAACGGAGTGAATGCCGGTCCTTTTTCTAAAGTTGTCAAACCAGCCTGGACTGGCTTTAAACGAGTCTTCCGATGCCTCGTCCATGGAAGTGCGCAGGGTCTGATTCAACAAATCACCGTAAATCGCTCGTGCCTTCTCGCATATGATGCCCTGTGTTAAGGTATCGCCTTTAAGCTGCTTCTCCGTCACCCAAACCATCAGCAGTTTCTCCATCTTTTCATGGAGAGAGCTCCGGAGCTTAGAAATTATTGTAACGCCCTTAGCTGGCGTTATACCCTTTATCGACTCCTTCTGTTTAAGCACAGTGCATATCGTTGAAGTTCCTCGTATCTCAAATGTCGCTCGTATTTCAAAACAAAACTTCGCTGCTCGACAGCGCTCGTATCTCAAATAACTCGTATGTCAGGGCACTCGTATCTCGAGGTACCACGGGATTAACTTGGGGAAACAACTATACTACTTGAATAGTTGATTATTACAGAATGCAATTTTTAGTTATCCTTGGGGCCGTTCAAATATTACGTAAGCATGTTTTTGGTAATTTTTGACCCCCGCACCCGGTGGCAGGGAAGATGGGGGAGGGGCAGCTGGGCGGGGGCCGCCCCCTCTTATAATTCGTAAGCAAACTGCATGTCTACAAAGGATTTACGGTTTGAGAATATTTGTTATTTTATTTTATTTATGCTTTCAATGAGATTTTTTTTAGTACATACTAAGAAGATGTATTGTTTAGCAACGACTTTGGAAACCCTCCTCGCTTTTGCGCATGCGCTGGGTGGAGTTATTTTCATCAAAATAGGGGGAAAGTGAAGAATGGAAGGGTGATGTTTACATTTTACTGAGCGTGATCTAATAAAGAACTCAGGGAATGTGCTCATATGACACATTGCCTGACACCCCTTTCTGGTGTAAAATCATCCAAAAGTGGTAGTCTTGGAATCCTTTGTTGAACAGTAACTTCAAACCTTACTAAGAGTATATTTTTTTTATACACAAAATATTCAGTGAGTTTCAAGTTTGTTGTAACATATTTATTTTTGCATACTTGGAAACTCGTATTGTCACAAAACAACATATTGGTCCCTTTCATTCGAATCTCATCATTGGAAATAGTGGTAAGTTCTCAGAAATAAGCCTAATGCATCAAATCTTATTATGAGCTGTCACCTCCAGCTATTATAAAGAAAAGATACTATTATCCATTCTGTTCAATGAACATTCATCCTATCTATCGTTTATGTTTTTCTTGTGTGGTTAAAATGCTTTACCTCAGAACATCATTGAAAAAAAAATCAAGTTTTTTTTTTTTTCAAATTTAATTTTTTTTTTAAATTAAATTATTTTTTCAAGTTACAAGAGATTTTCGAAAATAAAGTGATTTTAATATCTTAAATAAGCATCACTCATACCCCCTCTCCCCCCTTGTCAGCAAAAATAAGCAAATCCCCTCCCCCCCTCAGGTGCTTATCTAATATTTGAACATCCCCCTTATAAGTTAAGGTAGAATTATTACAATACTGATTTCATTTGTTTTGGCATTGAACTAATACTATGGTAAAAATGCAGTAAAATATAAAATAAATAAGTCCAGGAAATGTTATTAACTTGAGCCATTTGACTGTTAGGCTAACCTAACCCCTTAACATTATTAATAAAAGCTTCTTTGCATAGACAGATTATTGGTAGGACGGGGGTTAGGATATGATAGTATGGGTATGCAAAAATATAAAGATTAATCAAGGAACAAAGGCGAGGGAATAAAGGTTGGGAACCCCTGCTATAATCTAATAAATACTTTCAACATTAAAGAAAGTCATCTGTTGATGGCTATGTCATATAAACAATTGTCATATGTTAGAAAGTAAAAATTTATTTATTATTAACACTTGATGGAATGCCAATGCACATGTAAATAAATGCTTTTTTTATAAATATATGTGATACTTTTAAAGTGAAACATATTGCCATATAAAATATTATTCAATACCCTTTTATTTTCTGCAACTTTATTTTTAGTTAATATGGGAATATCAGTAGCTCTAAATAATTTTTAAATTACTGACTGTTCCAACCAATTTTTAAAAACTGTCAAGTGCTACTTTTTTCAATAAGTTATTACAGTAAAAGCTTAACTAACCGGCATGCTCGGGAAACGTCGATTTCCGGATACCTGAAAAGTCCGGATAGTTGAGAGTGACGGGAAAAATGGGGGTGACGTAGATTGTAGCCTTTTTTTTTTTTTTAAAGATTTTTTCGGCCAAATAATTTGTCATTTTGAAATGTGCATTAAATATAATTTTTAAGAATACTTCTGTATCTTCCATAATATTTTATTTACAAACCATATTATGAAGATTTTAATTTAACATTGACTATGAAAAAAAAAGTATGATCTGCAGCCAAATTTTTACCATAAATATACAGATTGCAAAAATATAAACATATAAATATAGCCGACGAAACTGGAAGATATTCTACTCAGCGAGCGTAATAAAACTTTTTTAAGTGATCATAAACAAATCCCATATTGAATATCAAAACTAATTAATTATCTTTTAAAAAATCGCAAGGGTTATTGTGCAATACGCGAGCCTCTAATTCTCACGAGCGTGATATTACGTAATCGTAATCAACATCTGCCGGCATTCGGAGAGTAAAATTGGCCCCCATGAGCTTTTTTTTTTACCGATTCTGTCCCTTTACCTTTTTTTTTTGTTGTTGTAGATTTCGTTTTTAACTCTTGTTTTTCGGCGAAAGGTGAGGACCTTTTATTTTTTAGTTCTCACTTTTGCTTTTGAACCCCCCTCCCCATAAAACAAATCTGTGTATGCCACAGTACTGTATATTGCTTTTTTTCCTTCTTGCCGCCCCTCCGTGCATAGCAGACGTTGCATTTAGAAATAAATTGTCCACGTGAATGGAACGGCGCAGGAACACGAGTGATAAATTTTGGCGCGCAGATATAAATTTTTTAGAAAGACTCGTTTTCTAATTTTTCTGGTTAGTTGAGCTTTCCGAGCACTTGAATGCCGGATAATCGAGAATTTACCATAGTTTTTAAAGAATGATTAAAAATTTAATGAAATAATATAAGTGGCAACTTGCTGGTAAATAAATAAAATTATTTAAAATATCTGTGTTATTTTCATTTAATAGGCATGGCAATACTAAAGATAAAATAGTCTTCTCTGTATATGGAAATATAGTTTTTAATTTAAAGACACTATTTAATTAATTTTAATGAAACCTTCACTAAAACTTTCCATATGCTTTGTAGTGTTTGCGAGCAAAATTTGAAGAAAATCTATTCAGTAGTTGAAGATTTCTATAGCATGCAAACTATTTTTTACATTTCTTTATATAGATTATTTGTTTATTGATTTGAATTGTATTTCTATCAAATATCTATCCTGTAAGCAGGGGAGGTGCACATTAAATTTAGGCATCGTTTAAACATCTCGTTTAAATGGTGTGAAAAAGTTTAACAGCCAACTGATGTGTCATTCTCATAGTTCTCCGCTCTTCTGAATCATTCATCCATCTAGCCTATTGTGTGGCATTGAAATAAAGCATTAATTAAATAATACTTTGTTGATGTGATCTTCAACTGTAGTTATCTATAATGAAGCTTTATGAAGAGTGAAGTTTTTTTAAACTATCCAAATTTCAATATGGAGCTGGTGCTTTTTAAACATTTTGATCTGTTTGAAAAGTGTGATGGCAGATCAGGTATCATCTTCATCATTTGATTATGATTTGAAATTATGAAGTCAGTACCTAATATTCTGTGTGTCTTCAAACCTGGATGTTAATATAGTGCAGTTTAGTTACATTAACACCCTGTTTTGAAGCTACAACAGGATTATCTTAAGACAATCCTCACAACCTTACCATTAAACTGGTACAAGCTCCAATCTCCATTATCAGAAGGCATGGAGGTGAGTGACTGGTGTTGTCCGAGGCAGACCTTGAGCTGTCATCGATGAGGATAACACTGTAGCCAACATTCATCTCCACAATTCAACCAACTTTAATCCATGACACAATAGACTACTTACAGTACAATAATTAGATAAATTCCTTATGGGAAGAGTACTTATTACAATGGCTCTCATAACACGACTTTTGGGAAATTTCTGTACAGTTTAAGTATATACAGTGTGCCCGCAAAAGTCTGTTGTCACCCCAATAATTTCTGAACGGCAAGAGCTATAGTCATAAAAGTGGGGTCTAGGTATAGTAGAGTTGCCATGAGCTATGCAAGAAAACCGCTTACTGCGCCACCTGGTGGCAAAATTCGGAGTTAGCTTTCTTATCTCAAAAACGGTCCGATATACGGGGGAAAGGTCAATTACAAAGTTGGTCAGCATCATCGATTTAGTAAGAGAAGACACCTTCCGTACAGTAACGTTAAAAATAGAAGGCGTTAAATGCATATTTGTTTGGTTCGCAACTCCCAAAATTGTAATGCGGAAGAAAAGAGAAAAGGAAGGATGTAATATCCGATTTTCGAGAGGATTTGCCGTTGAGTAACCTCCAGAATGTATGGTTCCAGCACAACGGCGCCCGTCCACACAAGGTATCAAGTGTCCAACAGTACATTCAGGACACATTCCAGCAACAAGTCATCGGGTATGGTGGTTGCGTAGAATGGCCTCCACGTTCACCTGACCTGAACCCATTGGACCTTTTTTTTTTTGTGGGGATACATCAAACAGTGAGTGTTTGCAACCCCTCCACCAACATTGCAGGAACTTCGAAACCGTATTACAGATGCTTGTGCCAGCGTGTCACCTGCCATGTTGTACAATGTGCAGTGGGAAGTGCAGTCCCGTGTCCAGATGTGCATTGTTGCTGAAGGACACCATTTTGAGATGAACCTCATTTCTGGCAAGTGCAGTTTTGTTCAATGTGATCAAACAAATGTACGTTTTGTGCTTTTCACTTGTATCATTTTTGTGCGCAAGATGTTTTTTTGTAATAAAGCAATGATGCTGAACAACTTTGTAATTGACTTTTTCCCATATTTCGTATCGTTTTTGAGAAAAAACGCTAACTCCGAATTTTGCCGTCAGGTGGCGCTATAAGCGGTTTCCTTGCGTAGCGCATGGCAACTTTACTATAACTAGACCCATTTTTATGACTATAGCTCTTGCCATTCAGAAATTATTGGGGTGACAATGGACTTTAGTGGGCACACTGTATAAAACTTTGCCCATGTTATCTTGGCAACACAATAACTAGAGAAGTTTTGATTGGATTTTAACCAGTAATGGATATATTGTATGGAGGGTAAAAGTCTCAATGAGTTTGTGGCTGGGCATTTACCTCAAGGGGGTAGGAAACGGTGGGGGTAAAATTTTCATTTCAGCATAACTCCCTTACTATTATAGATAGTTTAAATTAGGCAGATTAACACCTGATCGTAATTAGCAACTTTTGTATTTAAAGTTTTTCTATAGCTTTAATTCCTTAGAAATTAGGGGCTGATAAGTGATGTTCAACCCCTAACTTCAACTGCTTTTAAACTTAAACATGTGACACCTCTTTAGAAAGTTCTCATAAATTGGACAAAAGGAATCTACTTCACATTCTGGTTTGCCAACAGGAATTTTTAATTTTGCAGAAATCTAGCATTAGAGTTTTTTTCTGTAATGTTTTGTGAAAACAGGTGTATTTTAGAGATGATTTCCTATTGCTAACAGTATCTAATTTAAGGCATACAGACTTAAGATTGTTCTTCATAGAAGATAATACAATTGACAAGATAATACAATTGACTGCATATTTCTTTACAGGATAAAGGATTCATGCATTTTGTTGAATTTGAGTAGTGCTCCAGCCATGTTGTTGAAAGAAACTTTAAAGCATCACCAGGAAGGCTTTAATTCCAAAAACAGTGCTCTTGGGGAATTGGGTGTGCACAGTTTGTCACCATCACAAGCATTAATAATACTCTCGCAAAGAAATCATACAAATTTATGATATTTTGGAGGTCATACTAAATTAATATAATTATATTGTTTCTTGTATATATAATAAAAGTATAAAAAAAAAATTTTTTTAATAAAAGTTTCAATTTAAACATTGTGTGTTTTATTTCGCTACTTTTGACTAATAAAGCAGATAGAAGGAAATTTGGTAAATGACCAATTGAATAAAATGGTAGTTTTCATTTTTATTCTGCTTTAGGCTGTTGGTTTAAGTTCACTTAGTGTTAACAAAATTAAAAGCTAGTGTTCTAGAATGTACATTTAGAAGATCTTACTCTAGACAAGAACTGGGGGGAGGGGGGGGAGCAATTCCGATTGGGGTTGTTAAGAAAATATTTTCTAATGAAAGGCATATCCTTCTCCATCTGTAAGCAAACAAAAAAAAAACATATATATATTCTAATTATTAAATTAAAATTCGGTAAATAACTGTTTTTAACTGGAATGCTTTTCGTTCATCAATAACCTGTCGACTACGGCACACTCGCAGATGTATGGCTATTTTACAACCTGAACTTCTTCCGTTAAATAGATGTACCATTTGATTTAAATTATGTGCAAACCATGAAATAGAATGCTTGAATGGAATTTTCTTTTGATTAGAACATTGTTATTAGAATACAGGAGGTATGTCCAAAATATTGTCAGTTTCCATTACAGCTTCAAAATCAGAAATTTGAAAGCATAAGTAAATGTTTCTTGTTTGTTACTTACATTGGAAGATACTTCATTATTTGAAAATTATATTCCTTATTTACCGATAACACCGGTGTTGCTAGGGGTGAAAATATGTTCATATCTTTTATTAATAATAGCCCTCATGTTGCTTCTAAACGAGATGTTAATGTAACTAAACTAAAAAATTAAACTTTTATTAATAAAATATTAACTATTTAATGAATTTCCCAAAAACCTATACTAAACTTAGACTGAAAAAATTAATTAAGATTAAAAAATTGTTTGTAATCACAAATTTTAAAAATAACGCCCTCCGTAAATGTTAGTCAATGAAAGAGAGGATATAAGACATGTTCATCCTGCGTGTATTTTCGCTGAAACTGAAAAAAAAATATATATATATATGACCTTAAGGAGCTATTTACATAAAGTGACTTCAAAGTTTAAACCCTGAAGCTGAAGACTGTGAGCTTTTTTAAAAAAATTTGCTGAAATTCATGATGCCCTGGGCAACGCCGTGCAGGTACTGCTAGTCTCTACTAAATAATAAAGGAGAATGTGTGTGTGTTGGCGCACTACAGGACAGACCGCTAGACTTGGAGCAACGAAATTTGGCGCAAACATAGTTTGGAGGGTGGGAATTGCACCTCTGAGCCGTTTTTTTTAATTAAATTTTAATTAATTAAACGTTAAGCTAAATTTTGACGTTTTTCTTTAATAACTTCCGACCATATAACCGCACAAAAATTATTTTTATACCATCTGAAAATTTAAAAAAATATCTTTTTGATGATATCAATTAAGTTGTCGTATGATTTTTTCTCTAATTTTAATAAATATTTTTTAAAATATTTTTTGGCATAATTAACAACAATACTTTTCATTGTTGCAACGCAGTTCAAACCTTTTTCATTGTTTAAACAAATATTTATTTGCGTGTTTCTCTTCCATTGTTGAAAGCTAAGGTAATAAATATCTTATTGTTTAATGCTATGTTTTAATGTGTTTTTTTTTAATTTTATTTAAGTATATTTTCATCCAGCTAACATGCTGCTGGAAGTAAAATGTGCCGCACCATTTTAATGTTGAATTCAAATGCATATTTTGCATGTGAAATGAGAGAGTGAAGTTGATGCCAACAGCATCACACAGCATGTTGCATGACACAGACAGCTACTTGACACGTTCATGAGCAGGTGCAAGGGTACTAGAAGAACATGGGTTAAATGTCTATCACAAATGAAATTTAAAATTACTTTTTGAAAACCGTGAATATCAAATTAACATAAGATATAAAATTGAAATTATATTCCCGGCGAACAAGCTGGTCGCCGAATGCGGATAGTTTGAATAATAAGGGAGAAGAAAATAGGGTGTTTCGACAGCGTCGAACAAATGGTAGCAAGTCAGACAGCAATATTAATATGAAATCTCAGGAATTTAATAGAAATAAAATATTTACAATAGATGGCTTGTACATATTTCTTGGCTATTTGAGCATAAATAATTAACTCGGTCCTGATTAATTGGGATCAGAAAGTTCTACTAGTCTTCAGAGAGTCTGGTTCTAGGACGGTAAGAGACTCGATTTTATCCGCTGCCCGGAGTTGTAGACGGAAATCATTTCTACCTTGAGAACGACTTAACAAGAGGAAGACGAGAGTTCAATATAAGTCTCTAGACTTCCGAATAGCACGACTTCGGTGCTATAACTTATGATCTACGATCACTTTAGTGAAAATCCATTCGTTTTTTCTTCAGGAGAGCGAGGCTCTATTCGGAGAAATAGTTCCCTAGAAGTACAACGGTACTTCTCAAAACCTTGCGTGATTTTGCTATCACGACTTCGCAAAACAGAGCTAATGCTCTAACAGATGAGATTCACAATCTCACCCAAAATTATCGTCTTCACTCCCGGATCAAGAATCCGAAAAATAAGTCTTCTGCCATATTTTCTTTCGTTCCCCGAGATGGGGTCTCTGTCTTCTTGTTACGTTCCCCCCGATTTTCCGTTGATAGGTTGAGGAGGGTAAGGAGATCCGTATGATGGCTTGTCATTCGCTCTCGCCTGTGGAGACCTAAAGTCCATGACCTGCCTCTTTTTGGATCAGCTGATCCGATACTATCAATCTGGTGATTTTTCAATCTCAAACCTAGGGCGTGACAACCCGACAGTTTTATAGTCTGGTTTTAGCTTTTTTGTTGCCTCGTTGGCGCCGTCCGATTGTAAGAATCTGTATCTCACAGGGAAGCTGTATAGTTCAAGTGGGGGGTCTTAGACCCCACGCAGACCGATCACACGGGTGCTTTTAGTAGCGTCTTTCTCTGGGAATTTATATGAATTTCTGAATTCTCACATGGGAAAAAAACTCCAGAATACCGGAAACATTACTTTTCTTCTTGCGCGTATTTGAATAATAACGGAGAAAAGAAAATAGGCAAAAAAGCGCCCGAATTTACCACTTAAAATTAAATGGATAAAAATCTAATTCGAATTTCAAAAAAAATTTTTTTTCGTTAGTTCCCTTTTGTGCCAATGCATCTCTGTGCCAAATTTGGTCCCTGCAAGTCAGTCTGGGCTTGCATAAAGAACAAAAAGAAAAAAAAATCGAACATACAATACTCGTACAAAAATTGTTCTTTTATATACTATTATTTTGAGGCTATGTATAACGTGGCCTGCCCCCAGAAGAAACTGAACATTTAAATTAGAGTGTTAACGCATGTTAAGGTGGGTTTACACGGGCCAATAAAATAACTCAAGTGCTGGAAGAAGATAATTTGATGGAAGATCATGCGCAGAAACAGCGGGAAAGGCATGTTATTGTCCCGACGGACACATGCTATTGTACAGTATGTATTGGCTTCGCGTAAACCCAGCTTTAGATAGAGTTAACCTTAAGCTTGCACTTTCACATTTTTCTAGAATGTAGCGTCATTTTGTCACTGTTTTATGAGTTGTGGTATGAACCAGATATTTCGAAAATAGGAGAGAACGAGTTTGTGTTGAAATTTTATGTGAATTTGGCAAAGCCCAATACTGAAAATTTTTAGATCTTGCAACAAGCATACAGAGAAGGTTGTTTTACCCGGTCCCTTTGTACCGACTTCGATGTTCTACCTGATTTAAAATGTTGCAACATTTCAAATCATCGTGAGGTTGTTGAAGATTCCCAGATAGCACGCACACTTGCAGCAAGTGTGATTTTTCTTGATATTAGCTTGTCATGACAAACTTGATGCGGAAACTTAGCAGCAAACTCCCTGCAAAGTAACAAAGCATAATCGACCAACCCACTTGCAAAACAAGTTTGCTGTGAAGTTGTTATGACAAACTTCACACCACAATTGCAAAACAAGTTTGCTGCAAAGTTGATACAGCATACTTACAGTTGCATATATCTGGTTTTGATCTTTGTCTCTGTTTTAAAAAACATCCGATTTTTAATAGCATCTCATAGGCCGGCCGTCTTTTTGTTAATTCAATAAATTAATAATAATTTGTAAAAAATTAACTACGCCTTTTTATAAAAAAAAAATTGAAAAATTATCCATCTTTTCACTAAATATAGAACTGGTACTTTAAAGAAAACTATATATCGCCTTTTTCTAAATGTTCAAATTTTAACGTTCATAAACAAAATTAAACCTAAAAAACAGTCATTGTTTGTTGAAAAATAATAACTTACATTTTGTCCCATATTTTTAAAAGTAATTACTTTTGAACCCTAATTTCATAATTTATTCTACTCGCAAATCGTAGTTATTAGCGAAAATCTCTGTTTCTTTGACTTCAAATCAAATTCTCAACT
>BGPR01026468.1:0-21497 GCA_013235015.1 Araneus ventricosus | reverse complement strand
GTTTCTAAATAATGTGTATATGAATGTTTTTCTAAATAATGTGTATACGTAAAATGTGTATTCAGATTGATAACAGTATAATATAACTGGTCGTCCGAAAACATTCAAATTCCATTTTGATTAACCAGATGCGTCATGCTCTAAGAAAAAAACAACGCAAGAGATCCTCAACCTAGAAAATTAAATAACAGCGTATTTTAGAGGTTAAAAGCTTCTTTTTATCTCATATCTCCTTCATATAATGTTAAATACTCTACTTTTTTTTAGAAAAAGAAGATCCTTCAACTTCATCTTTTTCATTAATCATAGTTTTAAGCACTTGGATCATTATTTATTTGTCTAGACGCGGGTAGACTTGATGTTAAATGGATGACAAGTAGATTACGTATCCTTTTAAGAAAAGTTTTATTACGTCTTTTTAAAGAAAATGATTGATTCGGTTTTTCTTTTGCAGAAGCCGCTTTTATGTCAAAACTCAGTCCACTCGTTGGCATTCTTTTAGCTGTATTGGGTACACTCTTAATGATTGGTGTTGTTGGTTTGGCTTTTGTCCAAATACGTAAAAGAAGGTCTCCAAAAAGTAGGCAATTGTTTTCTACATCTTTTTTCTTTGTTACCTATATCCCCTTCTGATTGTGAATCATTTTATTTTATTTAAAAAATAAAATGCTTTAAGTAATATCAACCTTTTCCTATAATTAAAAATATAATTAACAAAGTGGAATATTTTTCATATTTAATCTTATACTTAACTACAATACAACATAACATTCTTGTGTGTCTTTCTTTACAGAGCTTTTGTTAATATTAAATATTTCTTTGTTGCGATGTAATGAATCGCTGATGAAAAAAGTTCTGATTGTATTGGGTTATTGTCCGTTTCTGATTAAATCTATTTTTAGAATTAATAGCTAAGCAAACAAGAACTGCTTTTCGCCGATGAAATAGAAAAAAAGACAGATGTATCGAAAAATAATGAGAAGAAAAGAAAACAACAGGACAGAAAATTGCATTAAAAATAAATTATACGCTTGTTACAGAGAGAATGAAATATGTTTCTAAGATATTGATTAAGAAGTTCTTATAGAGTTTATAAATAATACAATTATTGTGTTTTAATTTGCAGAGGTATAATTAAAAAATAGTTGTCGAAGTGCAATCTTCAGATTCGTGTAGAAGAATTTCCTTTTTTCAGAATAAATTAAACAACATTTCTGTTAAATTTGTATATTGCAGATGGAATATCACAATAATACATATTTTTCTTTCATTGTTCGCTTTTTAAATTATTTTTCATTCTTTATATGCATAGCTTCATATTTACCTATCTGTGTTTCAATGAGAATTTAATTATTATTGAATACAGCTTTATTTTAGTAAATGGGTATTCTAAACTGATATATTTGAAATACATTTCCAATCATACACTAATTGTTTTCGTTTAACAATTGTTTAAGAAAAGGAAGAATTATGAAAAGGTCATTATGCTACATATTGATTTGTAATTATCAAACTGAGCTGGAATGCTCTTAATGCTGTATGAACTATTAATTTATAAATTCTGCCGATCGAAAGTTATTAGAATATGCATACAGATAATACACATAGTTTTGAAATCCGTATAAAAATAATTGGAATTTTATCATTTTAGAAGGTATTTGTTTTTATGACAGCCATCATGATATCATCTAAATCATATGATATTTTCAATATTTATTATTGTATTATGATCTCTAAAACATTTAATTCATAAGATGTAAAGCATTTTTAAGGATTAAAATGACCTGGAATGCTGTATAAACTATTAATTTATAAATTTTAAGAATGGAAAATTCGTAAAATATGCTTACAGATAATATGCAGGAGTTTTCGAAATACATATCAAGAAAGAAATTGGATTTTTAACCATGAAGATACTCGTTTTTTGACAGCCATCCTGATATTACCTAAATGATATGATTTTTTAAAACTATTATCGTATTATGATCTTTAAATATTTCATTCGTAAGAATTAACTCTTTAATCCCGAGGAGATTAAAGAGTTAAAGAACGATCTTTTTTCTTCTAACTCCTTTAAAACCGGGACTTTTTGGGAGGAAACGACATGAATTGGACTCTCCCAACCTGGGGGTCATTCCCCTCACCCCCTGCTGTAACATTCCCTTAAAGCCCAATGAAATGGTCTATGATTGGCAAATGTAGTTGGACCCCCTATCGCACTTATATCCTATTCGTTCTCAGAACCTCACCTCCCCTCAAAAGAAACCAACCTCCTCAGGCCGGCCCTCGTCGCTGTTAAAAGGAGATTTTTAGAGCGCCCGAGACCGCCTCGCTGTGTGTGAGAGGGTTAAAGCAGCTTTAAGAATTAAACTTGAAATGATTTCAAGCTAATATTTGCCATAGACGACATGAATTATTTTTTTATAGTGATTAATGTTATCATAACGAATTAATTGTTCTTGTAGTAAATTAAGTTCGTGTTGGCTTATAGTAAGATATCGGCTTTGGGGGTCGGAGATTTCAAGGTTCAAATCCCGATTGTACGGTAGTTCCACCAAGTATGGGGCCTGGTGGCGTTAAATATGATGTCGTGGATTAAAAAGCCCCTCGTTGGTGTGATGCGGAAATTTGGAGGCGGTTTCAGCTCAATTGTTATTCTTGTCTTCAAAATGCAGTTCAAAATTACGAGGTTTGCACCCAAAAAAACCCGGAAGGTTAATCCATTAACGTCTAAATTAATTTAAGGCATAGATTTCAATAAATTTCTATCGAATTATGTTCAAAACATCAAGATTAAATTAACTGTAAAGTAAAATTAAATTCGGAGAAAAATGGGATTTTTTGGCTTATTTTTTATTTTTTTTAGGAAAAAATATAAAAAAATCGGTAGAAAATTGGTTTTAAAGACCATTTTACATAAATATTAAAGATTTTTTTTAAATAAAGTGAAATTTCAAAATGTTAAGATTACTTTCAAATTCTTCCATTACCTCAAAGGAAAAATAAAAAAAAAAATCATTATAACGATATTTTGATTTCAAAATCTGGCTGACTGGTGGTATATACCTGTTGAAGATTGTTTAGGAGTTTGGTAACATATATTTACCTGCAAGTCAAAGCAAAAAAACCGATGGAATACATTCGGTTTAGCCAAGGAAGCGAAATTATTTGTCTTATAAATAGAACACTGGGAGTTAATGTATTAATGTAACTAAACTAAACTATAACATATTAATACACATTTTTTTTCTATCTCAATACCCAGAGTATGGCAACATAGCAGAGTGTATATTGAGCTCCAAGTTTACACTTGCGAAGCTATTGCCATCCAATGTATAACAATTACAAATTCGACGATACTCTCCGAATAACCTCCGGCTCTTGTGATTATTTCAGATTCTACAAAAAAAATATAAAATTACACTTCCATGTTAACATGTCTTCCATAGAAAATTTTGCTCTATAAACTTTCATTATTTTACTGTTATATTACTAAGTTTCGAAAGCCACAAATCGATATCATAACAAATTAGCTTGAAGTTGACATAAAAATGATAAATTAATAAATTTCTAAATGTAATGAATTGTAAACGATTGTAGCTTATCAATTTAGCGATTTTGCATCCATCATTCGGTTCTGATCTGATGATAGCACCAAATTAATGTGCATGAATTTCTTTTAGCATGCTTGCCAATATTTTGATTCATTTTATTAGCAGCATGATGTTGGGGCTGTCTAACACATCTGAAATGTCAGTTGCAGCTTTGGTAATTTGTAAGAAGTGTCGATTAACAGATAAATTCATGTAACTCAATTTTCCTTCATTAATTTTTGTTATTATTTATAATACGTTTAATACTATTAACCAAATTATAGCAAACCTTATCTATAATTTTAGGTCATGCAAAAGTTGTATTCATGAATTGTTACCAATTTTACTACTGACTATTTAAAAACCTGTATGATTTCTTAGCTTATGTATCATAGTTTTGCAGAAAATAATACATTCAGTTTAATATGTATAAAAATTTTTTATTCAAATTGAAAATAGTTCTGTGCTTACAAAATCTGGAAAAGAATAACAATTCATCACACTTTTCGAAATATTTCAAAGGTATATATATTTTTGAATAATTTCAAACTGTTTGTGCAATTAAAATTATATTTATTTAAATGTTTGTCATTCTTAAAAAAGATATACTATGGAATACAAATGAATTATTCCTCATAAATGAAAACATATCACATATCACAGGAAAAATAGATTTGCTTTCGCGCAATAATTAATTATGCATTTTATTTAAAATTCAAAAACAAACATAAAATATTATGTAAGTAATGAAATGATAAGCACATTAAAATCCCTGTACTACTCAATTTTCGAATCACGGAAGATAATTTGGTCTTCAGAAATGAACAATTGGAAATGCTCTCCTTAATCGTAAATTGTGCTCAGAAGTGAGTCATCATGAATAATAACAATTACTGGGCCCGGATTCTATAGCTTAACAAAAGAAGAGAGCATTCATTTGAAGTCTGAATGAGCTCCTTTCGTTTCCTGAATGTCGTGAAGCAGAAGTAATTAGTTTTCACGAAACTCAAAGCGAGGGAAAGCATTTTACAACTCTTTTCTCAGCATTTATTGCCTAACAAACTTCAACCAGCAAATAGCTCTTAATAAATGTTGACGTGTTTTGATCAGGATTCAAATGGTAATGAAAAGAGCTACTTCTCTCGCTGTGGAGTGATAATGATTTTAATGCACTGACGCATGTAGGAAGCGGGTTGCATGTTAGATGCGTTAAAAGCAAAATTTATCACGATTAAATTTTCACTCACAACATCTGGAGAGTAATGTGAATATTAAAACAAATGTCCTAAACGTTAAGGAGATTCTAAGCCGAAAAATGGAGTTTTTTATTACTTTAAAAGAAAATATTTTTGCTGTAAAATATCTTTGAAATCCTTAAATATGAATCATTTCTTGCATATACTAGCAAAACGCACATCGTTATAAAATTATTTTTTAAGGATTTGTTTTATTCGGTGAGGCATTTTAGAGTTTTTGGCAATTTTTCTAATCACTTTACACACACAAATTGAATATTTTTTTTCATTCATTTACACATAAATTGAAATTTAAGCCCTATTTTTGTTCCATGTTTTATTTTCTTTGTAAGTTAACTAAAATAGGAGACTTATTGGACTACTTTTCGGGCGAAATATTGGGACCACCATCTATTCAAACTTCCAGTCGTCGCTGCTGAACATATGCTGGCATCATAAACCATAACTTCATTGTTTAAAATCTTTCCCTTAGTCAGAAGCACCAGTAAACAATGAAATTTGCTTTTTTATGTAGAAACAAAGCATTTGAAACATTTGAAATACGGCATGATTATGGGTGCAAGAAGTGTCTTCTTTTCTCGTACAACAGTGGCTCGAGCCGTCAAATAATGGCTTAGCCAAAAAGATTTTGAGCAAAAAATGGAATAGTGTGCGGAAATCTTGATGGTTGAAAGAGGATTCAGATGCTTGGAATGCATTGTGGCGAGCTACAACGCTACAAACAGCAGCGCAATAAAACTAATCACATCACAAAACATATCCATGATTTCTTTAAGACGGATATTGAAATGAGGTGACTTCTATAAACGACTATAATTTCTTTTCAAAACCAAAAAGGGCAAATTTTAAGGTTTAAGAAACACCTACATTGGACATTTGATGAGTGGAGAAATGTTGTCTTGTCTGACATTCCAGATTACTTCTTCATCATGCTGATATTAGGGTTGGTATTTGATGCCTTTGGGAGATGAAGTGGAAAGATCTGTTCACAGTTCCAAAACACCACTATCAAATCTTAGGGAATTAAGTGTTGCAAGAGCATGCGTTGAGCATGAACGCATGAGCAAAAACATTAATTAACATGGGCTATTACTCTTCAACGGTTTCAGCAACCTGTGGAGTCTATCCCTTGAAGATATCTACTGTCATATAAGCCAAGAAGGTTCAAAACGATTTTCATGTGTTCCTAATATTTTAATGCTTTAATGTATATGTTAAAGTGGGGTAAAACGGGATACCTAAAGTTTGAAGGCCTGTTGGAGCTAAACTATTCTGCATGAATCTTGTCAAATTTTACTAAAACATTCTTTATTTATTAGAGTTTAATATAACTTTCAGGAAAAGTCACAGTTTCATTGCTTTTTCTACTAAAGTTTTTTTTGGAGAAAAAGTCAAAGTATCCCGTTTTACCCCACTGTCCTCTATGTTTTAAACTTTTAGAAAAAGTTTAAGTACATAAGTTAGTTAAAAAATTTTGAAATAAAAATAAATAATAAAGACTTGAATAAATAATTCTTGATTGAAATAACAATAAGAATAAAAACTTGAGAATATATATTTTTAATTTTTTGTGTTGAATTCTGTTGGAAAGATACTTGATACTTGAGGTTATTTTATTAAAACAACCAAGATCGTAAATTCCCTTCTCCAAATATGGTTACTATTTGAGAATGCACAAGCATAATGTCATTTATTCTATCGGTTTGTTTTAAAATTATGGGGTATCAGACTTTATTTCATATTTTTAATATTTTATTGAAGATTTTTATGCTCAAAATGACATATTTGGACAGCGGTTAAGCCCCATTTGAGATAACATTTGAATGCATAGATATTTGATTAGCCTGCTTTGAAAATGTCAAATAACATTAATTTATACGACAGCTAAAGTTCTAGTGAGGATGAGCAGATAGGCACACACATGAAAATGCAAGAAAATTTTAAAAATTACCAAACTGATGATTTCCTATTTGTTGCAAGTCTTACTGTGATTGTATGGTGTAAACAGTCCAACACGCATGATAATGGAGATTGAAGGTTTATTTACAAATATACAGGAAAACACGTAGCACAGGTACAGGAAACAATAGTTCTTGCACAGATCACCGATGTAAACAGATAACAATTGACAGGTAATAACAGTTCAGCACTTTGTTATCTAACAACACAAACCGTCAGCAAAACTAATAACTAGTTGACAATAACTGCACTTTCAATAACGCTCAGGTTACCAGCTTCCTAGCTAGCACTGCGGGTAGAACTCCAAAGACGTTCGCGCTCCAAGGCGATCCCAGTCGATCAAGACACCCTGTCATCCCAGAGCTCTCCTTATATAGTTTACCGCGGCAGGCCGTGACGTCACATGGAATCTTCCAGTACATTCAAGCGTATCTTCTCTCCTAATGGAAATATCGAGAAGATTCCAGCACCTTTGAGATCCCATATTTCGTCGCCAAAGTCGCCATATTTGTCTCCAAGGTCAGGGAAGCAGACGTAGCTGCGCTAGTCATCCCATACTTATCCCTGTAAAATTCTCTTCCCAACCAAGACTCACATTGCTGGGAAGAGACCTTCCATGTTTGTAACACATTGCTGAAGTAACTAGCATGAAAGTGATCGGGATTATATAGCGGTGGACAAACAAATGATTAGACTAATAATATTTATTCTATAAAAAGAAGGATTCGTATTCTCTTTGTAAAATACCGTGAGAATTATGAATTTTATGACATACATGTTTTAAAAACAATCTTGGTTCAATCACATGATTGAATATATGCAATATGTTTTTGTAAACCTGTATACCGTATGCATTGATTGTTAATGCGTTTTAACCCCTTAACTGCCGTAGGCGTATATATACGCTTCAACCAGTCGATGCGTAAACTACCAAGGACGTATTTATACGCCGTCCCAGATAGCACGTAAGTTTGCAGCAAGTTTGATTTTGACTTGATATTCCCTTGTCACGACAAAATTTGAAGCTTCAAACTTGAAACGAACTTGTAGCAAGTTCGATGCGACAAATAGCGCCACCTCCCTTGCAAATCAAATTTGCAAAACACACAAGCTTCATGAAAAGATAACACAATAAAGAGATGATTATCTTTGTCTCTGTTTTAAAAAAACATCCGATTTTTAATAGCATCTCCTAGACCGCCCTTCTTTTTGTTAATTCAATAAATCAATGATAATTTGTGAAAAAAATAACTTTTTTATAAAAAAAAATTTGAAACATTTTCCATCTTTTTACTAAATATATCACTCGCACTTTAAAGAAAACTATATCGCCTTTTAATTAACGTTGAAATTTTATCGTTTATAAACAAAATTAAATCTAAAAAACAGTCAGTGTTTGTTGAAAAATAATAACTTAGACATTTTGTCCCATTTTAAAGTAATTACATTTGAACTCTGATTTCATAATTTATTCTGCCAGTAAAACGTAGTTATTAGCGAAAATCGCTCTCTCTTTGACTTCAAATCATATTCTCAACTCAAAAAATTACTGAAATCAAGAAAAAAGTTTAAAATAAAGCGTATACGAATCGAATCGAACGATGTATTAGCGAAATCTTTCTTCTCCTCTCAGAGTTCAGCTGGCTCAATGGTTAGCGTCTCCGCTTCGGAACCGGGAGGTCGCGAGTTCTATCCCAGGTTGTGTTCGTACTCTGTTTTTGCTATAATTTGTATGAGTTTGCAATGCAAGCTTGCGGCAAACTTGCTGCAAGTTCGTCCTATGGTGACTTCGAGGCTTGCGTTAACTTACTGCAAGCTTGTTTCACACTTGCACACTTGTCGTGACAAATTTGCAGAAAGCTTGCAGATTTGCAGTGCAAGTCTGCTGCAAATTTGCTGCAAACTAAAATTGCTATCTGGGGTTGCAAAATACATTCTTTTAAAGCTGTAATTTTACGTACAATTAGATTCGTGGCATTCAACTGACCTTGAACGGGTATTTGCATGAGGCGCGACCATTTCTTAAAATTAGGGGGGAGGAATTATTTCCTGGGGAGGGTAAATGGGAGGGGCGCTTCACTACGCGGCTGAGTGAAAAACGGTGGCACTGGGGAGCAATTCACACAAAATTTCGGTGGCGGTTAATCCTACTTATGATCAGTTTCTTAAAAAAAGAATAATAGGAAACTTATTAGAAATAAAAACTGTAATTTATTCTAATGTAAGTTCCCTATTAGCACAAGATGTTCTACAATATCTTTACGATGCCCTGCTGCATTCAGAATATCGCAATCGTAAAGATATCTTAAAATATCTAGTGCTAACGGGGTATGAATCAATTATAAGTTCACACTAAATCGAGAATAGAAATCGCGCGAAGAGATAAAAGAGAAAAAAATTTTACTGATCTGAATGAAAATAATTCGAAAACACATTAATAAGGTTTTGTTAAATTAAAATTCTCACTAACACATTAATGAACATTAATCGAGATTAAATTCAGTTTTTGTATTTAAGATTGTTTATAATCCATTAACTATTTGATTTTTATGCGTAATAAATCTTAATGTAGTTATGAGATATGTAAGAAATAAGATGTAATAAATTTAAATATTAAATGCGTAAAAATGGTAAAAAATTGTTAATTAAAATTTAAAGTATTTTTGAAAAACTGTCTCCTGATAATATTTAAACCCTGAACAACCTCAAACCACATTTCAGAGTTATTCAAAGAAAATTGAAAAGGGTTACTACAAAAAAAACGGCTTTATTAAATAGGGTAATTTATTCCGAAAGTCGCTGTATTCAGCAAATACATGACATATTGTTGCGTAATTAGAAACTTGAACAAGAAAATAAAAGTATAGCAACCAAATTAATATTCCTAGTTTATCCAAAACGACATATTGGAATAAACACTGTATTTGATGCTTTATTTACTTTTGAAATGTGTTTCATTATTTACATGACTAAGGTAAATATTTAAATTAATATATTTGGTTATTCAGTAAATATTCAGTAACTTGTCTATGAATATGCAACAATTACTTTTTGATAATTTTAGAACTTAAATAAATATTTATTTTGTTATTAAATTAATACTCATTAAATAAATATTCCAAACAATCTTTTCTTTTTAAATGCAGCATCTATAGAGGAGGACAAGAGCAAGTATGTATAAAGGATAAATTACATATTTTTACTATTACTCTTTAAATATTCAAGTTCTCACACAAATAACAAATTCCTGTTATCATAATTATTAAGAAAAGGAAATGAAATGATCACTCGATATAAAACAATTTTGCTGAATGAATAGTTTATTTTGTGCATGAATTTTGATTCAATAATTCAAATATATGTATGTTGCAATTAAAGCGTGGAATTCGGTATTTTATAGAATGACTTGGCATTCCCTGAATTACTTAACTATTTTCAATCTGAAATTTCATAGAATAACTAGATATTTCATGAATTAGTTAGCTATTTTCAACCCGTTATTTCATAGAATAACTAGATATTTCATGAAATATCTTGCTATTCTATGAAATAACTGAAATATACGCTTTAAAACGGTAACATACATATTAATCATAATCTCTAAGAGCTCTGTTAATTTTCGAAATATATTTGCATGTTAAAGACGCCATAAACCTGAGAAATTATAATTCATGAAATTGGTGTGCGTGTTAGTTTTGTGAGACCAACGACCTATTTCAAATATTCGATATTGGAACTTGAATGAATGGAATTATTTCAATATATTTTAATAAATAAATCCATTTCACAAATGAAGAAATTTGGAGGCAACTTGGTTATAGATTATTATTTGAATGATTCACGATATTATATCAAAAACATGGAATATTCCATAAAATTCTATAAAAAATTGCATATTGCTTTATAAATCAAATAATTTATGACCAATGATATTATATTACAGAAATGCATATTTCACACTTTTGTAAATAATGCATCCAATGGGCTACTCCGAAATATATGAGCACTCAAATACATTCTGCTAAGAGTTCTATTCTTGTGTGTGTGACCATGTTATTATAACCAATTTAACAAACACTTGGTAATACTGGGCATTTTATAATGAAATATGGCGAAAATTATTCTTCGAAATGAAGCATGTATGTGAGATACTGCATGCAGTTTGTTATTTACATTAAAATATGTAGTCAATATGTTACAAAATGGTAGAAAAAATGCTAAACGAAGGAGCTACACATCATAAATTTTCTGAAGAAATTCTGCAAACTTTATTAATGATGCATAAAGATGCTATTATATACCATTAGCAAATGGTTCTACGCTAATGATGTATAATGGTGCAGAAAGTCTTTTTTATGTTTCCGACTTACCTTTTAAATATAATTTAATATTCTGTAATCATAAAATGAGTAACTCTTCAATCTCCATTTGAGGAATAAGCATTTGAATTTGTTTGAGAATTCTGCAGAAATTTGTATCTAATGCGGCTGTGTGCTTGCAGTTTGGTTTTTGGTTACACCACAATTAAATAAGGAAGTCTGCTCTTGAATATTCGTCTGAGGGAACATGATGCCTAATTTGGCTTTATGGATTTTGGCACTTTATGTTTTCCCATAAAGCGAATAATTACTTAACCAAGGATAATAAATCGCAAGTAAGATTCGTTAATTTAAACCGTATTCGTTGTATTCCTCAGTTATTGTCGAGCAGCACATGCATGTATATTTAACCCTTTCAGGGGCACAAGCAATTTTTATTTTCTGAAAACAATATTAATGACTGTAAAAATCCGTTAGGAAAAATAGAATTGGTGCTGCCATCTATTATCTTTCTCAGATACTAAAACTCATTATTTGTAATAAATTGTTAGAAGACTACCGTCTGGATAGGAATAAAGCTAATAAAAAGGTGGTTTCGAAGAGAAACTACAGGCATTGAAAGAGCACTACAGTAGAGTCTCGATAATTCGAGGTGGACGGGACCGGTCCTACCTCGACCTATCGAAAACTCGAATTATCGAAATCATAAAATTTAATGAATAAATAAATGGATATAAAAGCAATTTTTAAATTTCAGTGTAGTATATTTAAATGAAAAATGTACTTGCATATTATTACATTACTGCTGATAGCAACAGGTTAATTATATCTTAAAATAATTGTCAATTGTTTTTTTGTTTAAACGCATTGCTCCTATATATCGATTCTCGTTTTCTTTGGAAGGGGGCATTTCTGCACGTGGCTTCGGAGTGCGCAGTGGACATATGATCCATCGAACAACAATAAAAACCAGATGCAGTAATTCTTTCAAGTGTTATGTACGTGTTGGTAATTATTTGGGAGCTAAACTGATTTTTTTACAAACTTGGATTTATAGAATACTCGAACAATCGAGACTCGAATTATCGAGACTCTACTGTAAATGCAGAAACAAAGAATATGTACATATATTGTTAGTAATCGTGATATTTAAATATAATTAATACGATACAATTTAAGAAACACCGTGTTTTAGTTGTGATAGTCATTTAAAATTTCTTGAGTGATTTGATATTTATGCGAACGGTTTAAACTGCGGTACTTGTAGTTGATAAAAGCTAATAATCTTAAAAATATTGTTTTAAAGTTAAAATTTTTAGCATTAAACATTGGTAATTCTAAATTTCTCTATTTTCCTTTTTGCATTTTGTAGGATTGATATGAACATTAAGAAATCTTCAGAAGATATTGTTGAAACAACAGTCGCGTGTCCTGATGTAGTTCCTCCTAATAACAGTAAGTTAAAATTTATTGGTTTTAAATAAATATTGGCGTTATTTACTTCTAAAATCTCTCAAAACTAAATATTTGTGATCTGTTTTACATTAAAAATCTAATCTCGCTGCATGAGTTTTAAAACTTTCCTTAATTGGTATTGTCTTTAAATATGTGATATGTATAGGGAAGCTATGGCATAAAGATACATTTTTCATTTCAATATATCAAAGAAATAAATATACTCGCGAAAAAATTTCTGGATAAAATATTTTAACCCTCCGAGCGGTGAAACGTCTTTTTACGTTTTTCATATTCAGTTCAAAAGCAGATAGCTCTTATTTATATGAATTTTTTCTTTAAAAATTTTGGATAAAGTATTCTTAAGATTTAAGAGATATAATTAAATACAAAAAATATCGATTCCTTTACTTTAAACGCTAAGCTTTCTAACCTGATAGCTAAAAGTTCAAAATAGTTGCCCGCTCATAGGGTTAAACACAAACACAGAATAGTATTCAAGGAAATGATTTTCGTCATAATTCCTATTCAAATTCTTCGAAGCACAATTTTGCTTTAAAAACCAAATATCGTAATTTTGATTGTATTATAAAACGTATTTCAATTTTTTTACATTAGAATAACATAAATTTCTTGTAGAAACTAAATGCATACAAATTTTATAAGGTGTAATAATGTTCTAGATAATATATGCAACTAATAGACAAAACAAGAAATTAAATTTGACTATTACAAAAAATTCAATTTGAAAATTTTGTTACACATGTATTTTTATTTCTGTAGCTTTGAAAATACATATTTGTTTCTAACAAGCGCAACAAAATTTAAACTATTAAATAAAGGACATTCTTAAAATACTAAAAGTAGAACAAAAAAAGAATATGATAAAAGATATAAAAATAAAAGTAGAATAAAAAAAATATGAAATTTCCTTTCTTGGAATGATGAGTGCTACAGCAAAACAATTCAAAGAATACTCACATTCTTAATGATGATAGTACTTCAGTGTCTCAAAATAAGACTTTTGCTCCTTTGTATTTTTAAGTTGTCATCGTTGTACCACTGACCTTACATAATTTGATTAGTCCAAAATAATTGCATCGGCTTTAGAAATATATTATTTAAAACCATTTTGCAAATTGAAAACATACACTAATTAAATTTTAATATTGCATCCCTACTGTAAATTTGAACGTTATTTTTATTGTGACTTCGGATATATATTTTATTTACATAGAAATGACGTATGTTGTTATGATTTGATGTCAGATTCAAATAAGATTTATTAAATGCAGTTAACCTAATTAGCAATCCCAGGTTCGACCTTTGTCTAATAATTATTTTTATTAATGTAATCAATTTAACAGTCAGCATGCGACACAAAGAAAGACAATATTAATTTGAAAATTATAACAATTAAACTTTATTTACATTATATATATTTAATTAGAAATTTAGCATTAAATGAAATAAGCCCAGGAAGAGTAGGATCATCTAAAATAATTAAAACAGTCTCTAATCAACAGTCTGTAATTGTCTGTAGAGATTCGACATCATGAAACGTATTTCAAACTCACCAGGCGACGTCACTCGATTTCCAGTCCAATATTCATTTCCAGTCCAATATCCCATATAAGGTCTCAATAAAATCTTTTAAATTACCAGGCAGCCACCGCCATTTGGATAACATCGTCACCGTCAAGCCATTCAAAGATCGGCCACTTAGGGTTTTTTCTCCACAGCCCACTTCGATTCTTGTTACATTCTTCCCCGCTGCTCTCTCTAATCTCTACCCCCTTTTATATCTCCAGGACCAACCTGCGTCCTCCTCCTTGTTGAATGGACAGATGCAGCAAAGGGGTCGTGTCTCTTGATTGTTCTTGACCCTTCTAGGGTTCAGGGGAACGTCGCTTTACTCGCGAGGATTAGAGGGAGGCGTCGTGATTCTTCTCGATATCTCTAGGGTTCATGGGTGGTGACGCCTCTACAAGATTATTCGCCACCTTTCCGGAAATTTCTATTCCAGAAACTTCTCAAGTTCACTATGTAATTCACTGTGTTCTAATTCAAGCAAAATATTACACAACAATGTTCCATTAAATAAATACTGAAACTGAAACTGTTATCAAATTCTATAAACAATCCTAATGTTATTAAAAAGAGCGGCGACAAAATATCCCGTTAATATTTTTAATTACATTTAATTCATTAAAAATATTAAAATATAAAATAATTATTAATTCAAATTAGTAAAATGACACTGTGATGATATGTAAAAAAATCTGTGACATTAAGAGGTGGTTAGTTATTTCCATCATGATATTAACCGATATAATATTTGAAGCTTATTTCCTGTTGTGAATTCATAGACATCGAGCTGTACAAAAGAAACATTGTGTGCTTTATGAAAGAATTGTTTCAATTTTACAGAGGTTAATTAGCCTCTAAATTTTAAAAACGGTCATTATTCCAGGTAGCACAACACGGTCCACAATTTTGTACAATATTGTTCAATATTATACTATATTGTACAATATTATACCATATTGTGTAGTATTATACAATATTGCGAATATTGTTCAATGTCGTGGAATATTATACAATATCTTTGTGCTACTGGGGATGCTATTTCATAATGTTTTCATAAAATGGTTTTCCTACTTACTAATGAGAAGTCGCGAAATTAATGTCAAATATTGAAGAGAAACATTTTAAACATTTAGCGATATTACGGCTAATTGTTATATTTCTCTCTTTGACTACCTTTTATTCTCATTCAAATAATATGTAATAAATTTATAAAAGTCACTAACAATTCCGATGGAAATTGAAATTTTGGAAACAAACAAAGTCTGCGAGAAAACATTAATCAAATTTCAAATATATTTTTAATTGAAAATAAAATAAATATTCATCCAAATCTAATTCCCTTAAGGGTTGTTTTATTCATAAAATATTTGATGAAGTTGTAATTGAACAATAAATTCTTTCATCTACATCACAAACATTTTCACTCTGTTTCTTTGAAGTAGCGATAATTAATGTCAGGATTATTCTCAAACGTGGTTTCGATATATGAATTTTAAAAAATCTTTCCTTTTATATTTAAAGTAGCCTATTTGATTAAATGTCGCTTAAAAGTATATTTAATTAATAGCTTCTCATATGATCTTTGTAACAACATATTTTCAACACTAAAGCAATATATATTAAAAAAAGTTTGAACTCAATTTCCAAGTCTTTTTCTTAACGATGGAAAATTTCTTATGAAAACTTAGTTTTTTGTACGTAATATAATACATTAACCCTTTCTAAAGCCTTGGAAGTATAATTCCAACCAAATTCATCAATTTTTAAATCCAATTTTTAAGGTTAGCGTAAGTTCTCGCCAACTTTGTCGATGAAACAAAACCATAGATGTTAAAATTTCTTATCTCAATCCATAACGAAGTGTCTTGACTTGGTAATTCATCATTAATTAATAAGATTAATTAACAAGAAATTAAGTTCACACAATAAGCTAAATGAACTTCCTTTCTTAAATTAATCTTAATCCCAAAATTATTTTATTATACTACTACTAGAAAAAATGGCGCTATAAAGGGTTAATAAGAAACATTTTCTAGACGATTGGTACAGATACTGCACTAGATGTCTTTAATGTTTGCTTACGTAATAGTAATATAGTATACGATTAAAATCCTTTTCGTAGTTGAACTAATCAGTCCATATTGTCATTTCTTTACTGACCGTGTTACTCTTCTGTCTTATTCAGTCACTATAAGTATAATTACCATATTTATTGCTGAAAAGGAAGACTAGAGTAATAACTCTAGTGAGCAGCAGCGAGGAACCACACACTTTACGATGCCGTTATTTGAAAACCGTTGGACGCATTTAACGTTTCTTTGTCGAATTCTTCATTGCAAGAGGATGCTTAATTTTCCACCTTGGTCATAATTGCCTAAAAGATAAAATTGAATTTATCAAAATAGCAACCATTTTGATCCTTTGGTTATAGTCATTTCAATATTAAGCCTATATGCCTTATTTAAAATTAAATCGTGCGAAAAGTAAATGAAATTCGAATTTCCATAGCGTCATTATCCAGAGGCGAATATCTTAATAATCTGCACAAAAAAATCATTTGTATTTCTACATGTCAATGTGTATATCTGTAAAGACATTTCTATATTGCTCAATGACAAACACAAGTAATTAGGTTTGCGCCAGTTGAACAGACAGGTTTCTGGAGTCAATCAGGCTTTTACTTGATTATGATATTTAATGATTCTAAACAGAGTTGCATGGGAAATAATCTTGGTTTATTTTATTGGTAAAGAAAATTTAAGGGGAATAATACCAGATCTAGCTAATTTGAACAACAAATTTTGAAGAAAAAATATTAATTGTATAGAATTTTTCTTTACCTGTAGAACAGGAGCTGTACTAGAAGTTTATTCTCTCTGCGTAGGATGTGCTGCAGCAATTATACTGCTAAGCCAATGAGTTTATTACTTCTGGCATAGCTGCGAGGATTGGATATGTTATAGTGGCAACTATCTATCAGTCTATAGAACATTGGTACAAGCTTAAAACTCTTAGAGTGCTTCGATATAGTGACCCGTATTGTGTATAACTTGTTTGCCGCGATGAAGAAGTCATAGAATACCTGAAACAGTACCAGTTATTATGGCGGTTGGGTTGGTTTATGGCTTTGAGATGTGGAGCAGTTCGGTGAAGAATGCCACTAAGTGTTTCCTTCTTCAAATACTAATCATAGGGGCTTAAATTCAGATAGAGAAGGGCTGAGTCTCATCGAGAGTAAGAATTAATCAGGAGTTTCAGAGGTTCTGAAGGCAATAGGCCACTCTATCTGAACTATCAACTATCTAACTGCTTGTATTATTATAACATTTTCCATCTTTCTGCTTTCGCCATTATTTGCTAGACAGTTAATGAGCGTTTTCCGATGTCTCTTCCACTTCATATCCGCCACATTGTTTAAATAACCAAAAGGTTATAGTCGAAGGGGCATGGAGAGGTGTTCTGTTCTACTTTGACAGGTATTCCACGATTTCTATGCCGTTGGAAAAAGTTGTATACGATTCTGGCGACTACTCCGAGGGACTGAAAACATTTCAAGCTAGTACCAATGCTTAATTGGCTGTAATTATATAGTTGCTACAATTAAATTTTCCAGCCTTGTATGATGTGATGTTACGAATCTATAAGTAGATATTTTTACTCCCATGTTCCATTGCTTCAAGTGTGATGCATAGGGTCTTGCTTTTAAGGAAAGAGTAAAATAAAAAAAATAAATAGGTAACTAATAGGCAGCACCGAGGATGATTCAAAAGTAGATAAATCTTATCTCATTAGACAGTGAAAAATGATGTTGACAGCCTGCAGAATGTTATAAGAAACTGCATCATCAGTGAATGGTTTTGAATGTGTTACTACGCATTCAATGGTTATATCTATGATAATATTCCCGCATCCCGTAATGATGTGTTAGACTCGTACATCGAATTACAGAAACTTTGGTATTTAAATCTGAAAGGAAATCAAAGCAGTAGGACAAAAGACAAAAATAACTGAAACGTTAAAGTATCTCAGATATCCTTTTCGTTATTATACGGAATGAAATATCAATAAATGCCCAAATAATATTCGTCTCTAATTAGGAGACTAAGTAAATTCGTAGATAGTGGGAATAAATTGGTTTCGTCTCACACAAAGCGTTGCATTACACAGGATGTGTAGAACGAATTTCAGATGAAAGTGTCAGTGGCTTCTATTTATATCAGTAACTTTTATTTATATTCCAAGTATTGAATTGGACGTAATAACACGCCTCGTAGAGTTTATCTTGCTATTAAATAAATTAATTAACGGATATAATGACTTGAAGAAGAAAGGAAAGCGCTTTCTTGATTCTTCCTCAAACCCGTTCCTAGATGATGTGTGATACTTCTTACAACACGTAATCTAAAAGTTAATTAATGGCGGAATAATTTCGAAATTAGTTTTCCTAACCGTTTTCTGATATAGTAAATTTTTATATATATTAAATAAGGTATGATAAAAATAATGAAAAAAAGGATTATTGGCTCACGTAAAAAAACTCTATTAAATTATTGATCCACTTCCATCCGGACCGAACAAATTTTTCTGAGTATCAGTTAGTTTACTTGTTTAGTCGAGAAAGTTTCCGGTGGTTTCCTTCCGAAAGAAACGAAACCAATTTCTTTTATCCAACCAAGAGCAAATAATCACTCCCGAAGGGCACGGAACTTTCGATCCAGTTTCTGTTCAATAATTATTATAGTTCAATTCCAAAGAAAGAAAACTGCTGAGATGATCATTGGAGACTTTATTCATAAGTCAATGAATCCAAATTTCATTACAGATGAGTATCATAAAAAGAAATATAATCAGTTTTTACCCCAAAGAAAATTATTATTATTTTTTTAAATTTGACATTATATAATTCAAAAATACCTTTGCGCTTGATTAGAAAGTATCTCTATTTTTCAACTTACATAATCATATAATCTGCTACATTAATTATTCCGAGATTCATCTATGCATTAGGTTTTGATTTTTAATACTGTTACTAAAATTAAATAAGAAGAAATTAAACATTAATCGCACATTCAGTCGTATATTTGTTTTATTAATGGTTAGTTTATTAATCGCGACTGAAAATATTTTATAATGAAATCGTTATACAGGGGAAAGTATTAAATATCAAAATAAATTTATTTATATTGTCATCACTATCGACAATTTCATGAATGATGATTTTTATTTTTTTATATCCAAACAGAAAATATTTAATATCTTTTCGCTTGCGATAGAAAGATAAGAAATAATCGATTAGTTATTTGAAACTTATCAATTTTAATTTGTTATAAAATGGTAGTAGTGTAAGTTTCATAAACTTAATGGATTTCTATGGTGAACCATCCTCTTCACCAAGATGTTAGAAACTGCGGCAAGTGTCCTTCTCCCTCTTACTAGATTTGAAATTGTCGGATAATTGATCCGAAGACTTTGGAAGAACTGTATTTTAGGTGATTGAAGGAAATTTGCACATCTTCTGTAAAATAACAGTGTATTCATAATATGCAATACTATCTCACTGAGGAAAAAACTGCTGGATAGGTGCGTTTTTGCTTTAATGAAGTCATATTAGCGGCCCGATCTTCTTCCTTTCTTTGTGTATTATGCAGTTTGATGGTGCATCGTACAAGGCTCTACTTCTGGGCAGAGGTTCGTGTGGAAGCATAGTCCGAATTGGTGTGACGAACCAACTTATAAAGTTTATAAAGGGTCGCTAAAACACACAATAATAAAATGAAAAGGCAAATGAGGTGCATGAATACAAAACCAAAAAGATATATCACTCAGAAACTGTGATAGAAATCCTTTTCTGACACTTTGCGTATGTACTAAAAAAATATATTTGAAAAATTCGTGATGTATTTTAATTATTCCAAACATCCGTAAACATTGCAAAGCAACATATATATTCATATAAAAGAATAATAAATTGCCTTCAAAATGTTTTATCATAAATTCATACAGTAATTCATAAATCAGATAATTTTTACAGCGCTTCCTAAAGGCCCGCAAACTCATCGGATGCATGCTTAACTCTTTAATTCCGAGCCGACTTTCTTCTTCTAGACCCTCTTAAACAGGAAGTTTTGGGGAAGAAGCGACATGAATTGGACTCTCTCAACTTGAGTGGTCATTTACCCAACCACCCCACCTCTGCTGTAACCTTTCCTCAAGGCGCAGGGGAATCGTCTGTGGTTTGCAAGGGTAATTGGTCCTCTACCGCGCTTATCTCCTAAACGATCTCAGAACCTCACCTCCCCTCAAATGAAGCCAATCGCCTCAGACCGGCCTTCTCCGCTGGTAATGGGAAATTTTTAGACCACCCGGGACCGCCTTGCTCGGTGTGACAGAGTTGGATATTTGCAAAACATAGATTTTTTTACATTCTTAGAAATATTGCAATTCTTGTGCTTCCTTCAAGATAAAAATAACTTATTTTATTATATTTTTAGCAGTTTATGTTAGTCCAGATGGAGAAAGTATCTGCGAAATGGCGAGAGATAAAAGCAGCATGGGAACTAAAGAAAATTATCGAAATTGTGTGGTTGCACTGAAACGTTCTTGGAGCTTTAAGGTAAGTTCAACATTTAATCTAATTTTTTACATTTATTTAATGTGCATCTAAGTTTCAGATTGTACATTTTTAGTTAAAATGCCGTAAGTACATTTTTGAATACCTGATTAACAGCAAAATATCACTTTTCAGAAAAATTAGTAATCAGTATAGTTGATTTACGCTTCAGATAAATAGTTTATATGTGCATTCTGATGATATTGATTCAATAAATAAAACGACTCGAAATTAAAAATATTGGTGTCAAAAATATCGATAAGGTAATAACATCACGGTATTATCGTAACAAATTGACTTGCGCAATTTCAGGATGATATCACAAAAACCTGTAATATCACTGTTTAAAAATTAAGACGTTATTAACTATTTTATTTATGAATAATCCTATTTCAATTTTAGAAAAAAATTAACATCATAATGCGAGTACTTAACAATTCGTGGCATATGGAATATTCAAATATAAAAGTACATCAAACAACTATTTAGTATAAAATAACATATTTAATTATATTTACTTGTAAAATATTCTACAAGAAATATAAAGAACGAAAATATTTAAACGGAAATAAAGAAAAGAACGTCTGGAATTGCTAAAATAACCAAATGGCATGTCTCACACATCCACAAATGGATATCTCCATTTCTTCGCTTATTGATTAAGTCTGGGAAGGCAAGTTCCAATTTTCGTTCAAAAACGATTCCCGGCGGTAGG
>BGPR01026467.1:0-21497 GCA_013235015.1 Araneus ventricosus | reverse complement strand
CCATTTCGCAATAAGTTTATTATAAATAAAATAATTATGCAGCCACTGTGTGTGTTACTCATTAACATCAACATAATCAGTAGAGTGGCCGAAATTTCTAAACGCGTTCACCATAACTTGTTACATATTTGTACATATATAGATCTCGTTTAACAGTCAAAAGAAGCAATCTGGCTTCAGATGCTCATCAGTCATTACGAAGAACACTGAATTGTTTTTAATTGTTCAAATGCCTTTTTGTATGGCCGGTCCCAGACACCTAATCGACAAATCCTTTTACTGACAATACATTTAGGACTTATTAAATTTGTATACTTCGCCTTTTTTAAAATTAAATCTATGTTAAATATTCTAAGAGTTTCAATAATCACACCATTAATAATTTGTTACGATAAAATTGGAATTTAAAAATAGTTACTAATAATCATAATAATCTATTTGGTATTTTAATCAAATGGAAGCAGTCAAATGTAATTTGGATTGGAAAGTCAAATCTAATGAAGCGCATCAGAACATAAGAACTATTTTACCATCAGTTTTAAAAACTTTCGAATATTTATAATGTAATATTCGAATAAATATTATATTATTAATATTCGATATTGTATTCGAGTAATAATCATAACATTAAATGCATGATTATAATTACTGATAATTAACTTAAATTAACAACAATATGTAATTCTTATGTTATTAAAAGTTAAATTTTTATCACAATCTGAAGTTTAAATACCTTACTCGGAGAAACTTAAAAAGCAAAAACAGTTCAAGAGATTTCATTGACATGAAAAACAACCAATAATGTTGCCGAACAAGCTTATCACCAAAGACGTCTAGAAAATAACGATTATAATTCTTGATTATTTAAATGAAATAATAAGTATATTCAAAAAGATCATCATAATTTAAACAAGATTTTAATACTTTATATAAGCTCGGATCGACTAGATAGTATGTAAGTTAACAGCAATCGCGAAATCACTTAACATTTTAGAGAAATTAATATGTGTTTTCTAAACTTATAATGCTCACAGCTAACTTTGATAAAGAAAATAAGTTTTATAGGATTAGATAATTAATTATACTTAGTAACAATCTGACATAGAAACAGTAATGAATACTATTAGAATTATATATTTATATTAATAGGTGATGGGATCAATTTACATCTCATCACAATAATATGAAAAAAATAATAATATCTAATAATAATATAATAAAATAATATATAAAATATATCTAAAAACTCCCTATTACATCGGAATGTCCTGTAAGCTGCTCAATGGATTCGAAAATTAAATTGTTCTGGAGCTTTCGTCGTTTATCAGAAAAGCATGAATTGGATCCATTGTGCACTCTAAAAACTTTTCTAAACTTTCAAATACGTTTGCAATGTGTGAACCTTTAATGTAAACATTAAGTCTGTACTGTGTAATGCAAAACTTAAAATATTGTATAAAGATTTAAGATTAGAAATTAAGGATATTTCATGATAATAAAATCTATGGATAAACTTTCAAAAACTTCTTGGTTTGCGGTTAAGGCGCCTGGAAATGCAAGTTTATTTCTCAAACTGAAACGATAGAGACAGAATTTCTATAGCATTATTTGTAAAATTTTCTGGACGTTTTTATATTAATCTATACTTTTGTTTTCAACACATATCCTGAGAAAATTAATATTCATTTTAAATTGTGTTATAGCAGAATATTTCACTTTTAGTTTCATCAGCCTCTACTTCGGTAGTGTTATTTTTTTCATTCTTACATGATATATTCATTTTTATTTACATTTAATATTGGCCGTTTTCGGATGAATTATTTCACAGGTAATTCTTTTTACAATATTATAAATTAACGATAATAATCTACACTGTTTAAAGGCTGTTAATTACATATCTGATTGAGTTTAATATAAGTTTATGAATAGTTTAGTTACATTAACGTCCACTTTTGAAGCAACACGAGAGCTATTTTGGGACGGACCTCGTTATTTCGAGCTGCGGTCGAATGAAGAGGACGACACCTCAGCTGGCACCCCCTCTCCAAACTTCCAATCCACACCAGCAGGGGGCGTTAATAGGGACGCTGCGTCTGATTTAGCATGCAACAGGCTCACATATTCGGCGGATCTTCAGTGGAAATGGCTTTACAAACCTGTAACCCTCCTGCTACGAAGCCGGGACCTTACCACCAGGCTTTCGAGGCTCCCATATTACTGTACATTATGTAAATGCTGAAGCATGAATTTAACTTTTGGCAAAGTAACTCTCACGATTATTTCAACTCATAGATATCTTTCTTTTTTATGTGTAAAATAGGTCATTCGTTTGTTTACCCGTCGATATTTTGATTGATAGAAAAATGTAAAATATTATTCCTAGTGTTAAGAATATGATTATTTCGTTGGAGTATTATTTTTTTATGTCAATCTGTACTCATAGCACTGTACTGAAGACAGTAAATATGCGTTGTCTTCTAAAACATAAATTAAGCGAATTTTTATTCCTGCGGTCAAGGACAGATTCTTTGTTTAAATTCTCTCGGAGTAAGCGGAAAACGTCCTAACCTTGATTAACGGAGCCCAGTCTTTATTCATGAAGCAATCAATACCCTTGAAGAGCAAGGTAAACAAAGAAATGAGTTCAAAGGTTTCCTTTGATAAAAAAAAGTTTCAGGAGACAGTGATATACGATAAGGCGGAGTGATTTACTGGAGCAAAAATTTAATATGCAGGAAACACCAGAAGAAAAATATTTTGAAATTATTCTTAACATATAACAACCTAATATTTTGACGCAATACTTTGAAAAAGCGACTCTTTTTCCCCTGAATTTTCAAATCAGATGCATCAGGAAGTTTAAGTGAAAGGTGTCGTTACAATACCAAAAGCGGCATTTATTTTCTGTTTTATATTTATGCCAGGGGTTTGGAAAATATATAGAAAAATTTATTTCAGTAGGGTAAATTTTAATTAAAATTCTGGTCACTGAACAAGCGATATGTATATTTTAATATTATAGTTTCGGGGGAAAAAAGGAATACTTTTTGGAAGATATGAATGATATTGGACTTTTATTTCCAACGCGGTGTTAAATATTATAATTTTTTAAGTTTCTAATAATCCTTTATTCAATTACATTGCTTAAGAATACATAATTAATATTATGCGACTAAAATTTAAATAATACTAACAGTACGCGCACGGCGTTGCCCGTGGAATCAGGACTTCAACAAAAATAAAAAAAAACGCCAACAATGCCATGAAAAAGTTCTGAAAACAAAACAAAAGATACACATTATTGATTTTCCCGCTTATTTTTCTTCGCGATAATGACATTTCAACTGTAAAAAAACAGAGTATGTTAATCCGAAACAATATTAAAAAGTTGCAACATGAAAATGATTATTATACAGCAAGTAAAATATGCTAGACATAAACACGTTAAGACACTGCCGAAAATAATAGTCGAAGTCATTCAGTTGAAGGCTATGACGTATCCTGCGCTCTGCACCGTCAGCCAATGAAATTGCAACAGCTCCGGAGAAACTTCCGCGGGAGTATGCTCGCTAGAGAAAAATATCTTTTAACTGACCAGGAAAAAATAAATTAAAAAAAACGGAAAAAGCTATTTTAACCATTCTTGCTTTAAATCCGACAGAACCGTTCCAGTTATAAGCTGAAAAAAATTGATAATAATAGTGTTATTAGAACGTCGGAAGCAGCAAATTTAAACACAAAAATAAAATTTCGATGGCAAAACTGACTATTTTTAAAAACTTCTCAAAATTCAGTAAATTACGTTTGAAGATCAAAACAAACTTCATTAGAACGAATATTGTTTGTTCTATCCGATGGTGCATTGTTTGTTTTTCAGCGGCCATTAGAAAAGATACTACAGCCTTAAACGTGCCAAAAATGACCCAAAACAACACAAAACACTAAATAAAAATTTTCTAACAGTACGCGCAGGGCGTTGCCCGTGGAATCAGGACTTCAACAAAATAAAAAAAGCCCACATACAATTACATAAATGAGAGTTACGAAATCAAAACAGAAATATATATATTATTGAGTGTGTCTGTTTCTTTTTCCTCTCGACCGAGTACCGATAATCCAAAACATTACTACTAAATTACAATGTGATATTTATTACACCGCAAGCAAAGTATGAAAGGCAAAGAAATAAGTTAAGACACGCTTTAAAATAATAATCGAAGTCATCGAGTAAGTAAATCATCTCCTCGCAGAACGCGAAAGTAATGACGTCACCTGCCGCGAGGAAGGCCACGTAACCAGCCAATGAAATTTCAACAATGCAGTCGGGGAATCTCCGGAGGATGTCTCTTTGGGAAAAGTTCCTAGCAAAAAAAACTGTTTGAACTGAGCAGGGAAAAATTAATCTAAAAAAACGGAAAAAGCTATTTTAATGGTTCTCGTTTTAATTCAGACAGAAACGTTCCAGTCATAAGCTGAAAAAAAAATGAAAATGATAGCATTATTAGAAAGGAGGATGCTTTGGCGGAAACCGAATGAAAAATTAAGATAAAAGTGACTACTTTTCAAAAAGTTTTCAAAATTCAGTAAATTACGTTGGCAATTCAAAACAAATTTCATTAGAATGAAAATCGTTTGTTCTTTCTGATGGTGTATCTATTTTTTTCTTAAAATTATCCAAAGCATGCTATTGAGAAATTAATGCGAAAAATCATCCAAAACAACACAAAACATTAAATAAAAAAAATTCTAGATTAAATTTTAAAATTCCGGCTTCGAGGTGCATTGAGTCACCATTAAGACTACATGTGTGCCAAATTTCAAGGTTGTAAGTGCGATAGATTCGTCTGCACGCAGGCACACAAGCACACACACACAGACAAACATTGTCTTTTATTAGTATAGATGGTTTGTTTAATGTGTAAAGTAAATAAGCTTCGAAAATGTAATGTCTTGCGATTTGCACATTTCTTTGTATGTTTCACAAAGCCAATTAAACTAGTTTAATAAAGTGTTCCCATTTCGAAGGGAAATAAAACTGAAACTCTACTGCTTTTATTTTAGAATTTTTTTAAGTAATGCAGAATGATTTATTTGAAAAAAAGCTATGCAGAATAATAACTAATAATTAGACGAATGACTTTTCTGGTAGTTATTTAATTCACCCGCAGCATTAAAGGTATAAAATTAGAAACAAAGTAATCTTTCGTCGAACGAAAATATTTCTTTAACTGCATCGTTTAATGCAGTTTACTTTTGGTTCAATTTAACGTTAAAAATTTGCTTGATTCTGGTGTAAAAGTCAAGAAATATGGTAGACAAGAAAACCGACTTATTCGTCTTTCAGAAAATTGGTTTTAAGATTTTTTTACAGAAAATAATTCACTGATTTTAGGCTCTATTTGAAATTTCTATTAAGCTACCAAGAAGAAATTTTTCTGAGATAAAAACAGATTTTTATAGGTTGATTCATTTTACATTGGTGACCTTCGATTATCTACAAAACAATTGCAATTATTCTCCTGAATTGGCGCTCTTTTAATTTGGGATAATTTGAATTTGAAGGGGGAAAACACATGTATGTCATGCCCCAGAAAAAGTTAATTTAAAAGCATGAAGACTTTTATGTGGAGAAAGTCGCCTACATTTTTTGCTACTAGTACAACGTGTTAAAGAATTCTTAAGCGATTTCCTGGCTTTAAAAGCTTAGTAAAAGTAGTTGATGACACGTATTATATCGTCTAATTCTATATATCAGTCTTCATTGCAGGAATACTTATTGTTTTACATTACACTATCTTTCTACTTTTAATACTACGTCAAGTAAACATCAGTGAGCCAGCAAACTCAATCACGTTCAACCAATTCACAAGTTTCTGATAAAAACAATCCCAGGCATTTTCTTTTTCGTTGATAAAACTTCCGCGATACTTTGCTGCAGCTTCAGTGATAAAGTGAGCTATTTCGCCGCCAAACTCAATATCACTTCCTTCGGGTAGGACATTTTTAAGTGCTTCGGAGAAATGTCAGCTATACTCTGTGGTGATAAAACTTAGAGTCTAGCTGAGCAAGAAATTCCACTAACTGCGTCACTGAGATTGAAAGCTGTGCATCTGCGACTTCCAATATAAGCATAAACTTGTTGATGGACAGATTTCCACTCTAAAACATTTAACTGCCCTTGGGATATTGATCGCATCTCTCCAAAGAAAAATCTGTAGGATAAGAAATTTTTAGATGTTCTTAAATGCATCGCATTTTTAAAATGTTATCCAATCAGATTTTTTTGCACAAACAAACTAAACATTTAAAATATTCTTGAGAATACAAAAATTTTTGCTATGACAACAGAAGATTTTCTATAGAATTTCAACACTAACAAATGCGAAAGTTCTTTTATTTTATGAAAACTGAGTACTCCTTTATAAGATCATTTCTTTTCTATTAATGGTCCATTAAAATATTTTGTGACTACAAATGATTTAAGGAAAGATATTCATTTTGCTTACTTAATAAAGTTCATGTGATTTGATAATTAATTTTATTAATTAATAAGTAATTAAGAAATTAAGATATTTCGCTATGATCTGAGATTAGAAATTGAAACACCTGGGTTTTTGTTTCAACGAAAAATTACCTTCTTTATTCTTTACAGCTTTGGTGCTTGCACATTACTATCTAAGTACAATAATAATCAATAACTAATTTCTGAGTAATGAAATAACATTATGAGATGAAAGTGTTTACTGATATGTTTTGTGATTTCTGAAATTATTATGATCTAACAATCTAATCAGAGATGGTAAATGACTTAACAGGGACATTTAAAAATTCATGAATTTACTGGCAAGTAAATTCTTCACACGTCCTCAGAAACGGTTAGACAAGTTATGTTAATTATTTTTTATGACGTATAATCGCAAGTAAGATATAAATTTTTGAAAATTAGACAACGCAATAAAAATAAAAGTGACATACCATGAATCATAAAAAATATTCACAATATACACTCATAAACTTAAAAAAATGAATTGTAAAAATGAAATCATATGATAATAAAAATCACTTATACGTACTAGAAATTGAAGAAGTTTTTCTATAAGGACCATGCTCCAAGAGACCACTGTAATGTGCAACAGTCCAAGGAAAACAGTGAATGAAATATTCTAATGCTGCATTTTCTAAAAATTAAATTTTGTATTATAAGTAGACTGTTTTGCAAAGGATTGCAGTTGGTACGATTTCCATCAACATATTTTACACGCATAGGTAAAGCTTTTGATGCTGAATCTAGTATGGAAATAAACGCCTCTGAGCGAGACAGAAGATGAAGGCAGAGCTCATTGTGTTTAAGTCAAATTCTTGCAGTACTTTTACAAAAAATATTAAGCATAGCAGTATGCTCGATGAAATAAGAACAACAAAATTGGAATGCAAATTTCTGAAATTCTTATGGGCTAACTTCTAAGGGATTACAGCTACCAAAAACATAGCTATCAAAAAAATCTTTAGCACAAAAGTTGTCCGCTTTGATAACGCAATAATAAAGAAAAAGGATAAAAATTTTGAAGTTTTTAATATTTATTCTTTTCCGTTGTACAATGTGCCTGGAACGAGACTAAACGACATATAAGGTTAAATTCCGAAATTAGACGCTTAAAGCAACGACGAGAGGAGTTTTCCAATATTATTTCAAAACGCTTTTGCGAGGAAGTTAAATTTTATGTTATGCATCAAAATATAATAGAACATCACCGTAAACTGTGCGCTTATAAAGGAGTACTGAAAAGAAATTTAAAAAGTCAGGTACAGAAAGAGGTGAATAATGTGTGACATGTGTTATATGTTATTACTTGTTATTGGAAACCCAGACACACTGCTGGACAATTGTGATGGACGGAAGACACTATCACCCATAATAACCACAAAATGAAAGAAAACAAAATATAGAAAATTAGAAAAAGTGCAGGATACAATAAGAAGTGACGTGCTTATGCAAATTTTCTTTTCCGAGCCTGTTCGTCACTTGATAGCACTGATAAGAAATTAAGAGGATTTGACGCGTGCGGAGAGTTGCTGTTCCAAGTGAAAGTTTTAAGGGAACGATTTAATTGACGAACTTGAAATTCTAGGTATCACTTAGATCATTTACGCATTGCCGTATTATTGGAAAGATCGAAAAAAGGCGAGAAACAAGAGAAAAATAACACGGTGGGCATATCCCGTACTGACACATTTCTTAAAAATGCCTGCTCTCGTTCATGTGCGTTTCTCCATTTCTCCGTACACAACATAAAATGAACACTTCTTTCCTTTCAGATGTTTCAAAATTTTTTTGTATTTTCCAGAGCAAAAAATTATCTACACTGTTGTCCAAAAATAAAGCACAATTTTGAAGATGTTACAAAATTGGAGTTAATATGGATACCATGGTTCGCAATCAGTTGCTGAGAATCGTGGGACATACTACCGTCGGAACTAACATTTTGCAGTGAAGAATAGGCCACAAGGGAAATTAAGGGGTCACCAGAAGGGGATGAAGGCGAAAATGGATTCTGACCCAACTTGTTTCACTGAAAGCTGATAACGAGATGTAACTTTCACCAATGGTTATGTTTGTTGTGCTTAGTATTTTCAAGCATTTTCATAAAAATAGCACGTAATTTCGAGAAAATATAGAGATTTTCTTAAAAAATCCCAATTTTTCCGCATGGTTTTTGCTAATAACATGCAGAGTTTTCTACCAAATTGTACGAAACCTACAGAATACTTGACAATATGTAAAAGAAGCATTGTATTAAAATTATTAAAATTTAAATTACAGAATTTGAGTATTACAGGAAATATGAGCCTTTCTAGTAAATAATTTTTACCGCGCATGTGCAAAACGTAGATTAATTTTTTTATAACTTCAGAATCAGATATATAGGACAACTTATATAAAAATTCCAATTCAATACCATTAGTATTCGGAAAGATATCGGCGTAACAACTTGGTGAATTTCAGTACATTCTAAGTGAAACTAAATGATGAGGGTTCTTGCACAAATTGATATTTTTTAAACATGAATCTTCGAACAGTAACATCGAATTATATTAAAGTTGAATATCCTGAATACTCATGTATATTATATATCAAGTACATAATTTCAATTACAATTCGACGATTACTATTCGAAGACTCAAGTTTAAAAATATCAGTTTGTGCAAGAACCCTCATCATTTAGCTTATCTTAGATTGTACCGAAAGTTACCGAGTTGCAATGCCTATATATTTCTGAATATTTATGGCATTCAACTGGAATTCTTATATAAGTTGACCTATTTATCTTTCTTTGAAGTTGTGAAAAAAATTACGCTATGTTTCGCACATGTGCAGTAAAAATTATTTACTACAAATGCTCATATTTCATGTAATATTGAAATGTTTTAATATAGTGCTTCTTTTACATACTGTCAAATATTCTGTAAGTTTCGTACAATTTGGTGGAAAACTCTGCATGTTAAAAGCAAAAAACATGCGAACAAATTTGGGAGTTTTTAAAGAAAACTTTTATATCTACCCGAATATTTGTGCTGTGTTTACGAAAATGTATGAAAATATTATGCACATCAAACATAACCATTGATGCAAGTAATGATGGAATGACTCAGGATTATTCTGAGATGTATTTAAAATCCACCCTTGTTTTGGATGTAGTATGTGCAATAGTTTAGTGTATTTTAGTGTAGGATATTGTGAAATATAGGCTAATATTTTTTTGCTTCTTAAATCCACCCAGCTCTCCTTGTCCCTGGAGATTAGGGGGGTTGTCCTCTTTCCTGCTGTTGGGAGTCTCTTTTTCTTCTTCTTTTTAATTATTATTATTCCCCGTCGTCCCACTAAGGGCCTTAAACCCTTTCGGGAAGGATGGGTTGGTGTGGGCTCTTTTCCTACCATAAGCCCATAAAATGACATTTTTAAAAAGTGCGTTCTTTATCTCATCAAAGTGTAATAAAATATCATGCATTTAGACATCAAGATGGCGGTTCATTTTGGAATGAAACACTTTTCTGAGAAATAACCTCCACTCGAGCAAGTCATCAGCTTGAAAAGTTCTCCGCCAGTCATCTAATTTACTACACAGAGTGAAAACGTTCAGACACCTTAAATCGCAAAAAAGTAATCGTTTCATCGTTCTTTATTCGGAAAAACATAAAGAAGAATTTTATTTTTGGATCTAAATTATATTTATGTGTCAGTTATTAGTTTTCTCCCTCATCCTTTCTCTTCGATGAATTTAAAACTGCTAATATAAAAGCTCACCATAGTCCGCCTACGGATCTGATACTTAAATTAAATAGGATTTTGGTCTCGGCTCACTGATAGCTTTTGAAAAACATGAATAAAGGTTTTAGATTTTGAGAGTACATATCTTTTTCTTTATAGATTTTAATACAATTGAAATGCAGCTAATAAAATTTGAGGTTTATAAGTTTCGATTTTGTTTGAGAAAAAACTGCTCACTATCTGAATTTACAGGAACAAATTTGAAAAACCCTTCTCCACGTAAGTGTCGGAAGACTGAACTTTCGGAATATGAATTACAACGTTCAATTTATTTCAAATTAATTCAATTCAAATTTACTAGGTTTTATTAGCACAGTGTCTTTAAATGGTGTTAATCAAAGAAATGACGATAATGTAGTCTATATTATCTTTTTTTCAATTGATCAACTCAGATTGTTTTTGTTTTTTTATCATAAAGAAAGATTTAATATTATAGTTTTTCAGTTCCGCACACTTAAGATTTCTATGACATTGTTTTACACTCAAAGACAATACATAAAAACTATACTTTTTTGGACTTTTTTGTAATGACGATTTTCATTTAAGTTCAAATGAGCATTAACCCTTTTTGCATAATTTTGCTACGTCTAAAAATGATCTTGTATCATGGATTTTTTTATTTTGAAGAATCTAAATGCATTCAAACGTATTCAAATATTATTATGTTGGCAAAGTATTCTGTCATTTGCTACAAAGGCGTTGATACATGCTTTGCAATACTGTTATGCTTGATCCTTTCTATCTCTACTAATAATAAATGAGAGATTGTGTGTGTTTGCGTGCTGGCCCTCTACAGGGCAGACGGTCGGACCTGAAGCTACCACATTTGGTACAAATATACGTTGGAGGATAGAAATGTGCACATACGAGCGATTTTTTTTCAAATTTTAATTAGAATTTTAGTTCATTAAAATTAATTATTACTTTCGAAAATATTATTGCAGAAAAAATAATTTTACTCCAGCATAAAATTCAAAACATTATTCTTTCAATGATATTAATTTAATTGTTGTCAGATTTTTTTCCGATTCCGAGATAATACCATAGGACACAGTGGCCTTCAAATGCATTAAAAAGAATTATTCAGGAAGTAATAAAAAGAAATTTTAATCCTTTTAAATATTACGTTAATTCAATTAACTTGATCTTTAATTTAAGTTTTTTGAACATTTAATAACTTATTCTATGAGCACGTAAATACATTCTTGTCACAACTGTATGGACATCTTGTTGATTTATAAGTAAGTAATATTTTATTTTCAAATTATTTCCAACAAACAAAAATATTTCATTGTATAACTGAAAATAAATTGTTTTCAAACAAATATATCAATATATATATATATATTTCTAGAAACCTTCCATCCTCAATAAATAGTTACAGTTTTTTTAAAAAAATGTTCCTCAGTTGACTTCCTAAAAATATACAAACGAAAGAAAATAAAAATTACATTTTCTGCTTTTTTCATAAATAAATGGATATTTTTATGATTTAAAAAATCAGCTATTATTCTGTTCCGTTCTTTAATGGTTGCAAATATTAATAGTTTTAAAGTAATTTATAATTTTATAATTTAAAGTAACTTAAAATTCTAGTTTATCTTCTATTATATTGTGTTCTTTGGCGATTAAAAGAAAATTTACAGAGGGCGTTTACGCATTTTTAGAACGATTTCGGGGTCTTTTAATTAAGGTTTAAAATGTAAAGTCTATTTTTTGAATGTTCTATCTGATAGCCTTTTTTCTGGACTATAAGTCTGCAGCGTGATTTCCCTGATAGAAGGGCTTTTCATAAAATTTCCATGGGTTTTGATTTTCATTCCTCTTCTACTACTTTCCAGAGTCTACCAATTTAGGTGGATTTGAGATTAGAAAGAGCTTTTTTCAACAGACCAAAGGTACAATAGTCCATAGTTGAAACGTCAGGGGACTTCGCAGGAATATGTTGAAAAGACATATATTCAAAACCTGTATCAGTCTTCATTTTTTCGAGGAATGCAGTGGTACATTTTGAAGTACGACTTGTAGCTTTGTCTTGATGAAGTTTCACTATTTGAAAGTCCTTGAGATAAAGAAATGGAATTTCTTCTGTAAATATCGGACGAATATAAAACTTTTCCTTGTTGAGTTTATTTTAACATTTTTTCCCGCTCTTCTTATTTTTAATTTTCCGTTGTAGGAGAACCCTGCGACAATCATAAACCCCCTACTGAAACATTCTTTGTATTGGCGGGACCAGGTTTGTACAGTTTTTCTCTTCGTTTTCGATAGTAAATAGACCTATTTTTGTTGCAGTCATTTAGGTAAACCCATGCTTCATCAAGGGCCACAATGCATTTCCATTTATCTCCTGTTAAATAATTTTCATACAGGGTTCTACAAACTGTTCTGCGTTGAGCCACATGCCTCGGCAAAAGCTAGTGAATTTTATCTCTTTTGAGTTGTAAATCTTGGCTTAATATTTTATTTATTGTTGCTACAGATGTATGTAAAGATTTTGCATTTGATTTCTGCTTCGGCGCATTTTCTCTTGTTACCACCGATTTCACTCTAGAAATATTTGAAACAATACGTACCTTTTTTGGGTATTCGTTTGGAGTCTTATTTCGATGTAGAAGTAATGACTGACGGTTTTTCCCTTTCCGATTAATAGTGTTGCTTGTTTTGTACTTAGAAATTTAATGCCATGCATTTTACAAAGTTTTTGAATTATGGAATAGGAATAATTCTCTTCGGAAAACGCAAAAACATATCCTTCAATCCACATCTTGTTCACATGCGACATTTTGAAAGAAGAATACATTTAAAAGTAGCAGACGATATTTTTCATTTCAAATAATAAGCTGTTGCCAGACATTTTTATTCCAAAACATTTGTTTTTAAAAAAATTCTTTATCGAAATCGTTCTAAATATGCGTAAATATCCTCTGTAGCTGTGAAACTAAATCCAAATCATGGAATAGATTTTTTTTATATTTTCCAAAGGAGTATTATAAATATTGCGTCTAATATTCTAGGACAAATGAAAAACTAGAAGACGAATAAAACTCTTGTGCTTTCTAGTTCTCGGTAAAAACTAACTTGGGCAAACAAAGATGTCTTCTTAAGAAGAACCTTTCAGTACTTCAAAGAGGAATTAGTAAGGCTAAGAACCGAAAAGAAAGGGATATTCAAAGTCAATAAATAAACAATCTGTTTGTTCCGGAACAAAAGTTTTTTTCAAGGCCTGTAGAGAGCGAGTTTTTCGAAATCCCTTTTTCTTCTCCATTTCTTTTCCAAGTACTATTTCATGCAAGATCTATTTTCAAAAATAAAACCTTTTGCCTTCGCAGACTTTCATTTTTTATTAGCGAAAGATATCACAAATTTAGTGATTTTGTGATATTATTCGCAAAATTAGCACATTTTCTTCAGAATGTTTCCGGCTAATATCATGAGTGTTTCAAATTATAAAAAAATCAACATGCATTTAGAATTTTTTGTACCAAATATAATGATATATACATGGTTTTAATATAGTGTCTTCTAAAGGATTTAAAAAGCATAAAATCCGTCGATTTTAATTCCATTAGTGCTGTCTTCTTTTATCCAGGGGTTTCGAAAAATAAAAGATGAATCTATGTTTATTCGAAATATTCAGTAGAATAATACTATATGTTATTATAAATATTAAATATTAAAGTATATTTATTTTATTAAAGTATCATTATATTTTTTGGATCCAGTAATTGTTTGAATAATCAACACTAAGATATTAATCTATTAGCTTCTATTAGGTTTAGACAATTTTTTATATTTTCTTACCTGAACACAAAAACAGGAAATTAGTTAATGAGATTAATTTTAATTGAATTGCAAGTAATATATTTTTATGTCATGGTGTTCCCTTAACGATATGAATTGTATTGAAACAGTTGTATGGCTTTCTTGAAATTAATACGAAGCAAAAGACCAAATAATTTAATTTGGACATAAAAAATTTACCATACCGTTCATATTACTTATTTTATATTTGAAGAAAATAAAATAAGTTTTGTCATGTGTTCTCATCTTAACAAGAAACTAGAAAATGAAATAAATAAGATTAATTTAAACTATATTTCACATAAATTACTATGTCATGATATTTTCATATCGATTTGTATTGCAATAAAACTGTTATATGGATGCTAAAATTAAGATGAAGCTCAAGACCAAATTAATACAGTTATGAACATAAAAAATTTTAGAGCCACATAACGTTCATATTACTGATTTTATATTCGAAGAATACTGATACACTCTGTGTTCAAGGCTCTTGTCTTGTACACGTTGGCTAGTATTACTAGTTCGCGCGCAATATATGCAACATTTTCCTGCCTAAAACAATGCATAGCGCAATAAATCAGAAAAGAGATTTGACCGAATGAAAATGCAGCTGAACCCTTATCAGCGAAACCCAGGTGCTTTCTAAAAGAAAAATCAACTTTCTGAATATATTCAGAAATGTAAAACTTATCAAAAATAGTATTGCTTGGGTGCGCAAAAGGTTTTTGATGAATGATTGTTTTTAGGGCGAAAAATATCAAAAAAGTATTTCTTAAATGTTATTTGAAAGGCATGTATACGTATAAAGTAATTTGTCAGGAACAAAAATTCTTTTTCTGTCAATCCATCATGGTCGATTATTTCCTTGTTTGAAGAACTGTTTGTTTTGAATTTTAAATGGATTTCGAACTTTTCTGTTAAAGTTGGCAATGAATGATTACAAAGACTTCAAAAATACAGACGATAAATTTGCCTTCACTTTTGTTTTATTTGATGTCCTACATGGTGGAAATAATACTGATATTGAAAATTCTCAGGCTAGCAAATTTTAAATTACTGACGCGGATGAAATTTTATGTTGGGCGAAGCATGGTTTTAAACTCGAAAAGGTATTTCGAGATAGTTTCAAGTATTTTACCCCTTTTTGTTATGAATCGAACGCAATAATATGCCCTGTAAATTACGTCCTAATTAAGAAAAGACTGGAAAATACAAAATAAATAATATTTTTTTGTAATATAGAAGGAAGTACCTTGGTTGGGCAGTATAGGAGCAGACACCAGACAAAATGTACCATACTGAGTTCTAAACAAATTACAATATTACAAGTTTATTACAATATCCATAATAAATGTCAAGTATTCCTTCCATCTAACTTTAGCTCTCCGATTTGTCACTTTCTACCAATTTCAGAACAAGCTAAAATTTGGGGAAACTCGGTTTAAATAGTTGGTTATGGGCTTTCAAAGGGCATTCCAAGGGACCAGAGGAATAATAGTGCATACTGGGGGAAAATGTAAATCGCAGGAAACCACTTACATAAGAATAAATGTTCTAGAAATCTGTGGGGAACAAGAAAAGGTGTTGTAAACGATGGGAAATAGTTAAAGACGGGAATACAAATACGGGGTAATGCTGTAAAGCATATGTAACTACCGCGTCTCATAAATGAAAAATGCGAATTAAGATTCCACATTAGATTTTTTCTCATTTTTCGAACAAGTTTATTTACAAGTAGGGAAGATTTTTTTAATGTAAGTGTTTTTTTAAACTTTAGATAACAAAGCTTTACTTTATATAACAAAGCTAACTTTAGACTCATCAGCAACGTGTAGTGGAAACGAGAAAATTGATAAAAATAATCACTTCAGTTTGCCCTTCCTCCAATTTGGCAGTATTTCGTGATTTGGGTTTTGTGTAAAAACGCAATATAATACTGCTACACATCATCGTTACGTTTAATATGGAAAATAAAACTTATGAATTTAGTTCTTTATGTTTTGAAACCTTTGGAAATAAATTAATAGAGGATTTCTTCACTTTTTGAAAATCGGACTTAGAATTTTGGGCAACAAAAAAAATGAAAAACCTAAATTTGGATTGAGTGAGTATAATTTTAGGCACTAAAAAAATTAACTTCTTGTGTTAGCTAACGTATGGGGGTTGTTATTAGATTTTAATTTGGGACAGAAGGAGAGAAAGAGTTGTATTTTTTTCACAAATAATATTGAAATATTTTTCTTACAGTATGTTGCAAAATAAGCAAAAAAAAAAAAAAATGGAAACCGAAGGAAGCTCTCCATCCTAAAATAATAGAGTAAACTGTTGTCTGGATTCAGAGAAATGTCCCTACGGAGGATTATATGCTATTTTATTTTGTACACGAAGCTTCCAGCATTCTTTGTGCTGCTGAGATTGCTTTGAAAGACTTTTAGCAAGAATCTTGCCCACATAAATGAAGAATTTACCCTTTTGAAAGCAACTTACCCACAAAATGAATAGATAGAGATATACTGTGATAAATTTCAGCCAACCGTGTTTTTAATCCCTGTAGAAAAAAAGTATTCCATAGCTCATTTTTTTCGGCTGGGAAATAGCTATTCAGGGTGACTGCAGTTTCAAAGAAAAATTGATAACCATTTGGGCAAATTTCAAATATTTATATAATTAATTTTTCAAATGTTAAAATATGACTCTGTATTGCGGAGAAAAAAATAGTATTTGTGAATTCCAAATAATCAGATTTTAAGTTTGCGCATCTGTTGTTCTTCTATACCCATTTAAACATGTCTGGTTCAGTTTAGTTATATATTAACGTCCCGGTTTGATTCAACACGAGGGCTATTTTGGGACGGACCTCGTAATTTTGAACTGCGGCCAGATGACGACGACGACACCTGAGATGGCGCCCCCCTCTCCAAACTTCCACTCCACATCAGCGGGAGGGGTTTGCCCACTACGCATGATTTGGCGTGCAACGGGCCCCATACACGGCGGATCTTCAGTGGAATCGGGTTTCGAGCCAGGAACCCTCCAGCCTCAAAGCCGAGACCTTACCACTAGGCCACCGCGGCCTCTAAAGCATGTCTGGATCGAATAAAGACAGGCTGGTGAAGAAATTCTTTTACACCCAATATTTAGATCTACATTTCTCGAATCAATCCATTACAAAAGGCAGAATTTTTGGTTGTACATTTCTTTTCACAGATTAAATTCACGTGACAAAAAGTATTTTAAAAAAGAGGAAGATGTTTTATTGATAAATCACCAATAAAAATACAATATGATGCCTAAAAATCCCATGTTTCTTCTTACAGAAGAGAAATATGAAATGCATAAAAAACTTAAAACATTATTAAATGGTTATAATTTACGGTTCTGGGAAGTAAGCTCTCCATAATTATGATCTGCAACCATAAATGATATCCTTTCTCTTTAAAAATTTCTAATTATAATGCTATTAATAATAATGCTCAGGAATACATAACGACACTATTTTGAATTTCTCATACACTACTTCAGCTTCCTCCACTATTGAAAGTTACACTATGCAAATATCTCAGGGATGTTTAATTTAAAGAAAATAAAACAGTTTTTAGCATTAAGAAATCGTACTTTTCGACCAAAATTCTTGATATTTTTGTGGCTGGTGCAAAATTATTAGTCACAAAAACTTCCCTTTAGAATCATTGATATTTCTAGTAATGAAAACTGAGAAAAAAAAACTATATTTTTCTCTTCAGAAATCGATACTTTAAATTGAGAGTTTCTGCAAGTGGAACTTGTAGTTTATGTAGATGTTTATGTTTAGTTTTTCTCCGCTGTCTGTTATCTAAGATGAAGAAGCACTCTTTCATTTCTAACTGTAAGCGCACTCTAACACTCTAAACCACCAAAGTTCATGCAATAAAAATATATATTAACTATCATATCTCTTGCTTTTTTTATCATGTCTTAAGATTAATTTATTTCCCAAAGCCATTAGAGTTCTCGTATGGTAATTTTGCATTTCATTATAGAACCTACCGTATAAATTGCATAAATTACTGAATTCTATTAAAAAATTAAAACAATGCAGTTTTTATATGTTTTTCATTTTTTATTTGCATATTTTTTTTGTAATCTGCGCGTATTACACATTACTATCTAGGCATTTACTTTCATTCTTTATTGCACGAAAGCTTCGAATTATGTACTCCTAACAAATATTTCTACAACTTTTTATTCAACAAATCAAAAAATGAGGTTTATAAGGCTTTTTATCCAATAATTTAAATAACGAGGTTTAAATAGCTTTTTATCCAATAAATCAAGTAATGAGGTTTACACTCCTGCGCCAAAAAATAAGCAACAAAGACAAAACTCGGAATAAAACAGAAACTATTTAATGGATATGCGTGAAACCTGTACACGAGGTAGGTGTGGCATTACTAGACCACATATTAAACAATAAAGCAAAGACAAACAAAAACACATATATTTCGTCCGTCGCGGCGCGACAGCCCAGATTGTTAGGCAGATTGTGCAATGGGAACCGCACGCTTATAACGGGTATGATACCCTCTAGCTGAAATGCCTGCTTGGCAACGGCGAGGCATGCTGGCAATAGTGTCGTTGATCGCTTGTTGTGGCAGTAATGTTCATTCCTGTAGTAAGGCTTGTTGGATCTCGTGGATGGTGTCTGGAGGCACACTGCGACCTGCAATCCGGCTTCCCAACATGTCCCACACATGCTCTATGGGATTCAGGTCCGGTGATGTAGCATGCCACGCCATCTGTTGAAGGGTTTCACTCTCCAGATAACTCCGCACCAATCGTGCTCTAAGCGGGCGGGTGTTATCGTCCATAAATATCGCGCCGGTACCCATTGCATCGATAAAAGACCGTACAAGAGGGTGTACGATTTCGTCGCGATATTGGACAGCTGTGACGGAACGTTCGGCCTTTCATTGCTATCCCCGCCCAGAAAAGTAATGCCCTGCCCTCTGTAATGGACTCTTTCGACGATGCTTGGCGCCCGATAGCGTGTATCCGACTCTCACCATATCATTGCCCTTCGGGAATTGTTCTGGGTATTAAATCAAGACTCATCCGTAAAGAGTACGTGTCCCAACTGCTCTGGTATCCAACTGCGATGTTCACGGGCTCAATGCAACCGCGCTCTGACGTGCTCTAGGGACAAAGGTACACAAACAACATGTCGTCGTGCGAACAATCCTCCTTCATGCAGTCTGCGCGACACAGTTTGGCGGAATGTGGGCCTTCCTGCAGCAGCAGAGAGCTGCGAAGGCAGATGTCGCGCTGTTAGTGTCCTGCGGCATCTGGCACATTGCAACAGGTAGCGATCGTCTGCCGTTATGGTGATTCTCCGGCGTCCAGACCCACGTCTTCTACTGGCGTTTTTATCCCTTTGGTAATGGTTCCACAGCCTATAGATGACACTACGATGCACATTCAGCTCTCTGACAATATCAGATTGTCTTGCACCAGCTTGCAACATACCGACAGCCCTCCAACACATCTAATCGTGCAAATGGTTTCTTCTACTCATGCTTTCCGCTTTAGCTATCTAGGATTCCGCGGAACTATCGCTGCTTGCAAACTGAAGCATAGGTCCGCCAAGCCCATTTTTAAGACGTCGGTGAGACCGCGGGATTGCGTTTTATGCTAATTTTGGTTGGTTGCCTATTTGCATTCGGCGATGCAACCTCTACCTCATATGTAAATTGTGTATGTTTAATTCACGTTTTGCATGTATACCGCGTCTTTTCGTGTTTGTTGCTTTATTTTTCAGCAGAAATGTATATAAAATTTAAATAACCAAATGCAGGAAGCTTTTCATCTTGAAAGTTCCTCCATAAAAAAAACATAAAAGCTGTGAAAAGTGATAAATAAACAGTTTTGAAGCCATTTACTTTTTAACTTTTTATCCTACTGAAAATACAGTTGTATTTTAAATCAAAGATTATGTTTTAAACAAAATTTATACATCTAATTCTCTTGAATAAATTTATTAACATCTCATCATCACATTATTTAACATCGCAGTTATATTACCTGCTGCATCTAGAAATCAGTAATTAATACAAAAATATTTGTTATTTTTAGACACATTCTTTATTTATGTTTAAATACTATTGATTCTAGTAAATGGTAAATATTTGTTACACATTATTTCTGAGGTTTTGCGTAGTCCTGATCGATATGAGCTTTATAGCCCATTTCTGATTCTTTCACTCCACCTGTCATATGAAAATTGAAGTAAAATTTGAAATATCTAAGGAATTCAATAAAAAAATAATACGCTACTACAATCTGGTTCTTCTTAAATTAAAACCTATTTTAAAGGCGAATATTTCAGCTAGTATGTAAAACTTTTTTGCACAATACGTTAGATTTTTCAGTATTCCAAATTATTATTAAATAATTAATTTAACTTTTTAAAAATGTACATTTATACTGAAGCTTTCATTTGCAAGCGCTTTATTTGAAATCTCAAATAAATCTGTAAAATATTGTCTGATATTATAAATAAGACTTTCAGTAATAAAATGTAAATTTGATCAATTAAAAAAGACACCCCTTTATTCAAAAAACTTCCTTTACATAATATCTTTATGCCCAAGAAAGACATAATAGTATACCAAAATTTCTAAGCAACAAATTAATGAAGAAAATTTCTTTATACTTCATTGTCTTTTCTCTGTTAACTTTCCAAACTTATAATTTTATTCATTCCTCCTCAATACTCAATACAGCTTCAACCTTAACAATCTATGAAAAACAAATTTTTCTCCTGCTGTTGGAAGAATCTCGCAGTGTTTCACCAGCCAATAACATTGCCTTTCTGATGTTGTTGACACAATTAACAAAATCGCTAATATTTATTCATTCGCAAAACAGTTGTTTTCTTGATTAACACTATCTCAAAGAAAATCAGCTAATGAGTATATAACAGAAACTATATAATTTCAACAGGTTTTCAATACATAAGACAAAAGAATTGTTCTACATATTTCGGTACTTCATGATTCGCCAAAGGCAATTTGTCCATTATCCTTGCTTTCCCGGATGTTGAATGACACAATGAATGAAATTTAGATTTTTCCGTTTTTATTTTTACTAAATATAAACTTAACATGCTTAAACTTAAACATGATTTTTAAAATAAGGTTCTAATCTTGTGAATTAGACAGAAATTCGTTCAAGATATAAATTACAATACGATAATATAGTTATTCATACAAATTTTCAAATTAAACGGTTTATAAAAAAATTTAAAATTAGTTTACTTCAGTTAAATTAAAGTCCCATTTAGAACCTAGAGCAGAGAATTTTACGGACGTATCTCGTTATAAAAGCC
>BGPR01026466.1:0-21497 GCA_013235015.1 Araneus ventricosus | reverse complement strand
CCTACCGCCGGGAATCGTTTTTGAACGAAAATTGGAACTTGCCTTCCCAGACTTAATCAATAAGCGAAGAAATGGAGATATCCATTTGTGGATGTGTGAGACATGCCATTTGGTTATTTTAGCAATTCCAGACGTTCTTTTCTTTATTTCCGTTTAAATATTTTCGTTCTTTATATTTCTTGTAGAATATTTTACAAGTAAATATAATTAAATATGTTATTTTATACTAAATAGTTGTTTGATGTACTTTTATATTTGAATATTCCATATGCCACGAATTGTTAAGTACTCGCATTATGATGTTAATTTTTTTCTAAAATTGAAATAGGATTATTCATAAATAAAATAGTTAATAACGTCTTAATTTTTAAACAGTGATATTACAGGTTTTTGTGATATCATCCTGAAATTGCGCAAGTCAATTTGTTACGATAATACCGTGATGTTATTACCTTATCGATATTTTTGACACCAATATTTTTAATTTCGAGTCGTTTTATTTATTGAATCAATATCATCAGAATGCACATATAAACTATTTATCTGAAGCGTAAATCAACTATACTGATTACTAATTTTTCTGAAAAGTGATATTTTGCTGTTAATCAGGTATTCAAAAATGTACTTACGGCATTTTAACTAAAAATGTACAATCTGAAACTTAGATGCACATTAAATAAATGTAAAAAATTAGATTAAATGTTGAACTTACCTTAAAGCTCCAAGAACGTTTCAGTGCAACCACACAATTTCGATAATTTTCTTTAGTTCCCATGCTGCTTTTATCTCTCGCCATTTCGCAGATACTTTCTCCATCTGGACTAACATAAACTGCTAAAAATATAATAAAATAAGTTATTTTTATCTTGAAGGAAGCACAAGAATTGCAATATTTCTAAGAATGTAAAAAAATCTATGTTTTGCAAATATCCAACTCTGTCACACCGAGCAAGGCGGTCCCGGGTGGTCTAAAAATTTCCCATTACCAGCGGAGAAGGCCGGTCTGAGGCGATTGGCTTCATTTGAGGGGAGGTGAGGTTCTGAGATCGTTTAGGAGATAAGCGCGGTAGAGGACCAATTACCCTTGCAAACCACAGACGATTCCCCTGCGCCTTGAGGAAAGGTTACAGCAGAGGTGGGGTGGTTGGGTAAATGACCACTCAAGTTGAGAGAGTCCAATTCATGTCGCTTCTTCCCCAAAACTTCCTGTTTAAGAGGGTCTAGAAGAAGAAAGTCGGCTCGGAATTAAAGAGTTAAGCATGCATCCGATGAGTTTGCGGGCCTTTAGGAAGCGCTGTAAAAATTATCTGATTTATGAATTACTGTATGAATTTATGATAAAACATTTTGAAGGCAATTTATTATTCTTTTATATGAATATATATGTTGCTTTGCAATGTTTACGGATGTTTGGAATAATTAAAATACATCACGAATTTTTCAAATATATTTTTTTAGTACATACGCAAAGTGTCAGAAAAGGATTTCTATCACAGTTTCTGAGTGATATATCTTTTTGGTTTTGTATTCATGCACCTCATTTGCCTTTTCATTTTATTATTGTGTGTTTTAGCGACCCTTTATAAACTTTATAAGTTGGTTCGTCACACCAATTCGGACTATGCTTCCACACGAACCTCTGCCCAGAAGTAGAGCCTTGTACGATGCACCATCAAACTGCATAATACACAAAGAAAGGAAGAAGATCGGGCCGCTAATATGACTTCATTAAAGCAAAAACGCACCTATCCAGCAGTTTTTTCCTCAGTGAGATAGTATTGCATATTATGAATACACTGTTATTTTACAGAAGATGTGCAAATTTCCTTCAATCACCTAAAATACAGTTCTTCCAAAGTCTTCGGATCAATTATCCGACAATTTCAAATCTAGTAAGAGGGAGAAGGACACTTGCCGCAGTTTCTAACATCTTGGTGAAGAGGATGGTTCACCATAGAAATCCATTAAGTTTATGAAACTTACACTACTACCATTTTATAACAAATTAAAATTGATAAGTTTCAAATAACTAATCGATTATTTCTTATCTTTCTATCGCAAGCGAAAAGATATTAAATATTTTCTGTTTGGATATAAAAAAATAAAAATCATCATTCATGAAATTGTCGATAGTGATGACAATATAAATAAATTTATTTTGATATTTAATACTTTCCCCTGTATAACGATTTCATTATAAAATATTTTCAGTCGCGATTAATAAACTAACCATTAATAAAACAAATATACGACTGAATGTGCGATTAATGTTTAATTTCTTCTTATTTAATTTTAGTAACAGTATTAAAAATCAAAACCTAATGCATAGATGAATCTCGGAATAATTAATGTAGCAGATTATATGATTATGTAAGTTGAAAAATAGAGATACTTTCTAATCAAGCGCAAAGGTATTTTTGAATTATATAATGTCAAATTTAAAAAAATAATAATAATTTTCTTTGGGGTAAAAACTGATTATATTTCTTTTTATGATACTCATCTGTAATGAAATTTGGATTCATTGACTTATGAATAAAGTCTCCAATGATCATCTCAGCAGTTTTCTTTCTTTGGAATTGAACTATAATAATTATTGAACAGAAACTGGATCGAAAGTTCCGTGCCCTTCGGGAGTGATTATTTGCTCTTGGTTGGATAAAAGAAATTGGTTTCGTTTCTTTCGGAAGGAAACCACCGGAAACTTTCTCGACTAAACAAGTAAACTAACTGATACTCAGAAAAATTTGTTCGGTCCGGATGGAAGTGGATCAATAATTTAATAGAGTTTTTTTACGTGAGCCAATAATCCTTTTTTTCATTATTTTTATCATACCTTATTTAATATATATAAAAATTTACTATATCAGAAAACGGTTAGGAAAACTAATTTCGAAATTATTCCGCCATTAATTAACTTTTAGATTACGTGTTGTAAGAAGTATCACACATCATCTAGGAACGGGTTTGAGGAAGAATCAAGAAAGCGCTTTCCTTTCTTCTTCAAGTCATTATATCCGTTAATTAATTTATTTAATAGCAAGATAAACTCTACGAGGCGTGTTATTACGTCCAATTCAATACTTGGAATATAAATAAAAGTTACTGATATAAATAGAAGCCACTGACACTTTCATCTGAAATTCGTTCTACACATCCTGTGTAATGCAACGCTTTGTGTGAGACGAAACCAATTTATTCCCACTATCTACGAATTTACTTAGTCTCCTAATTAGAGACGAATATTATTTGGGCATTTATTGATATTTCATTCCGTATAATAACGAAAAGGATATCTGAGATACTTTAACGTTTCAGTTATTTTTGTCTTTTGTCCTACTGCTTTGATTTCCTTTCAGATTTAAATACCAAAGTTTCTGTAATTCGATGTACGAGTCTAACACATCATTACGGGATGCGGGAATATTATCATAGATATAACCATTGAATGCGTAGTAACACATTCAAAACCATTCACTGATGATGCAGTTTCTTATAACATTCTGCAGGCTGTCAACATCATTTTTCACTGTCTAATGAGATAAGATTTATCTACTTTTGAATCATCCTCGGTGCTGCCTATTAGTTACCTATTTATTTTTTTTATTTTACTCTTTCCTTAAAAGCAAGACCCTATGCATCACACTTGAAGCAATGGAACATGGGAGTAAAAATATCTACTTATAGATTCGTAACATCACATCATACAAGGCTGGAAAATTTAATTGTAGCAACTATATAATTACAGCCAATTAAGCATTGGTACTAGCTTGAAATGTTTTCAGTCCCTCGGAGTAGTCGCCAGAATCGTATACAACTTTTTCCAACGGCATAGAAATCGTGGAATACCTGTCAAAGTAGAACAGAACACCTCTCCATGCCCCTTCGACTATAACCTTTTGGTTATTTAAACAATGTGGCGGATATGAAGTGGAAGAGACATCGGAAAACGCTCATTAACTGTCTAGCAAATAATGGCGAAAGCAGAAAGATGGAAAATGTTATAATAATACAAGCAGTTAGATAGTTGATAGTTCAGATAGAGTGGCCTATTGCCTTCAGAACCTCTGAAACTCCTGATTAATTCTTACTCTCGATGAGACTCAGCCCTTCTCTATCTGAATTTAAGCCCCTATGATTAGTATTTGAAGAAGGAAACACTTAGTGGCATTCTTCACCGAACTGCTCCACATCTCAAAGCCATAAACCAACCCAACCGCCATAATAACTGGTACTGTTTCAGGTATTCTATGACTTCTTCATCGCGGCAAACAAGTTATACACAATACGGGTCACTATATCGAAGCACTCTAAGAGTTTTAAGCTTGTACCAATGTTCTATAGACTGATAGATAGTTGCCACTATAACATATCCAATCCTCGCAGCTATGCCAGAAGTAATAAACTCATTGGCTTAGCAGTATAATTGCTGCAGCACATCCTACGCAGAGAGAATAAACTTCTAGTACAGCTCCTGTTCTACAGGTAAAGAAAAATTCTATACAATTAATATTTTTTCTTCAAAATTTGTTGTTCAAATTAGCTAGATCTGGTATTATTCCCCTTAAATTTTCTTTACCAATAAAATAAACCAAGATTATTTCCCATGCAACTCTGTTTAGAATCATTAAATATCATAATCAAGTAAAAGCCTGATTGACTCCAGAAACCTGTCTGTTCAACTGGCGCAAACCTAATTACTTGTGTTTGTCATTGAGCAATATAGAAATGTCTTTACAGATATACACATTGACATGTAGAAATACAAATGATTTTTTTGTGCAGATTATTAAGATATTCGCCTCTGGATAATGACGCTATGGAAATTCGAATTTCATTTACTTTTCGCACGATTTAATTTTAAATAAGGCATATAGGCTTAATATTGAAATGACTATAACCAAAGGATCAAAATGGTTGCTATTTTGATAAATTCAATTTTATCTTTTAGGCAATTATGACCAAGGTGGAAAATTAAGCATCCTCTTGCAATGAAGAATTCGACAAAGAAACGTTAAATGCGTCCAACGGTTTTCAAATAACGGCATCGTAAAGTGTGTGGTTCCTCGCTGCTGCTCACTAGAGTTATTACTCTAGTCTTCCTTTTCAGCAATAAATATGGTAATTATACTTATAGTGACTGAATAAGACAGAAGAGTAACACGGTCAGTAAAGAAATGACAATATGGACTGATTAGTTCAACTACGAAAAGGATTTTAATCGTATACTATATTACTATTACGTAAGCAAACATTAAAGACATCTAGTGCAGTATCTGTACCAATCGTCTAGAAAATGTTTCTTATTAACCCTTTATAGCGCCATTTTTTCTAGTAGTAGTATAATAAAATAATTTTGGGATTAAGATTAATTTAAGAAAGGAAGTTCATTTAGCTTATTGTGTGAACTTAATTTCTTGTTAATTAATCTTATTAATTAATGATGAATTACCAAGTCAAGACACTTCGTTATGGATTGAGATAAGAAATTTTAACATCTATGGTTTTGTTTCATCGACAAAGTTGGCGAGAACTTACGCTAACCTTAAAAATTGGATTTAAAAATTGATGAATTTGGTTGGAATTATACTTCCAAGGCTTTAGAAAGGGTTAATGTATTATATTACGTACAAAAAACTAAGTTTTCATAAGAAATTTTCCATCGTTAAGAAAAAGACTTGGAAATTGAGTTCAAACTTTTTTTAATATATATTGCTTTAGTGTTGAAAATATGTTGTTACAAAGATCATATGAGAAGCTATTAATTAAATATACTTTTAAGCGACATTTAATCAAATAGGCTACTTTAAATATAAAAGGAAAGATTTTTTAAAATTCATATATCGAAACCACGTTTGAGAATAATCCTGACATTAATTATCGCTACTTCAAAGAAACAGAGTGAAAATGTTTGTGATGTAGATGAAAGAATTTATTGTTCAATTACAACTTCATCAAATATTTTATGAATAAAACAACCCTTAAGGGAATTAGATTTGGATGAATATTTATTTTATTTTCAATTAAAAATATATTTGAAATTTGATTAATGTTTTCTCGCAGACTTTGTTTGTTTCCAAAATTTCAATTTCCATCGGAATTGTTAGTGACTTTTATAAATTTATTACATATTATTTGAATGAGAATAAAAGGTAGTCAAAGAGAGAAATATAACAATTAGCCGTAATATCGCTAAATGTTTAAAATGTTTCTCTTCAATATTTGACATTAATTTCGCGACTTCTCATTAGTAAGTAGGAAAACCATTTTATGAAAACATTATGAAATAGCATCCCCAGTAGCACAAAGATATTGTATAATATTCCACGACATTGAACAATATTCGCAATATTGTATAATACTACACAATATGGTATAATATTGTACAATATAGTATAATATTGAACAATATTGTACAAAATTGTGGACCGTGTTGTGCTACCTGGAATAATGACCGTTTTTAAAATTTAGAGGCTAATTAACCTCTGTAAAATTGAAACAATTCTTTCATAAAGCACACAATGTTTCTTTTGTACAGCTCGATGTCTATGAATTCACAACAGGAAATAAGCTTCAAATATTATATCGGTTAATATCATGATGGAAATAACTAACCACCTCTTAATGTCACAGATTTTTTTACATATCATCACAGTGTCATTTTACTAATTTGAATTAATAATTATTTTATATTTTAATATTTTTAATGAATTAAATGTAATTAAAAATATTAACGGGATATTTTGTCGCCGCTCTTTTTAATAACATTAGGATTGTTTATAGAATTTGATAACAGTTTCAGTTTCAGTATTTATTTAATGGAACATTGTTGTGTAATATTTTGCTTGAATTAGAACACAGTGAATTACATAGTGAACTTGAGAAGTTTCTGGAATAGAAATTTCCGGAAAGGTGGCGAATAATCTTGTAGAGGCGTCACCACCCATGAACCCTAGAGATATCGAGAAGAATCACGACGCCTCCCTCTAATCCTCGCGAGTAAAGCGACGTTCCCCTGAACCCTAGAAGGGTCAAGAACAATCAAGAGACACGACCCCTTTGCTGCATCTGTCCATTCAACAAGGAGGAGGACGCAGGTTGGTCCTGGAGATATAAAAGGGGGTAGAGATTAGAGAGAGCAGCGGGGAAGAATGTAACAAGAATCGAAGTGGGCTGTGGAGAAAAAACCCTAAGTGGCCGATCTTTGAATGGCTTGACGGTGACGATGTTATCCAAATGGCGGTGGCTGCCTGGTAATTTAAAAGATTTTATTGAGACCTTATATGGGATATTGGACTGGAAATGAATATTGGACTGGAAATCGAGTGACGTCGCCTGGTGAGTTTGAAATACGTTTCATGATGTCGAATCTCTACAGACAATTACAGACTGTTGATTAGAGACTGTTTTAATTATTTTAGATGATCCTACTCTTCCTGGGCTTATTTCATTTAATGCTAAATTTCTAATTAAATATATATAATGTAAATAAAGTTTAATTGTTATAATTTTCAAATTAATATTGTCTTTCTTTGTGTCGCATGCTGACTGTTAAATTGATTACATTAATAAAAATAATTATTAGACAAAGGTCGAACCTGGGATTGCTAATTAGGTTAACTGCATTTAATAAATCTTATTTGAATCTGACATCAAATCATAACAACATACGTCATTTCTATGTAAATAAAATATATATCCGAAGTCACAATAAAAATAACGTTCAAATTTACAGTAGGGATGCAATATTAAAATTTAATTAGTGTATGTTTTCAATTTGCAAAATGGTTTTAAATAATATATTTCTAAAGCCGATGCAATTATTTTGGACTAATCAAATTATGTAAGGTCAGTGGTACAACGATGACAACTTAAAAATACAAAGGAGCAAAAGTCTTATTTTGAGACACTGAAGTACTATCATCATTAAGAATGTGAGTATTCTTTGAATTGTTTTGCTGTAGCACTCATCATTCCAAGAAAGGAAATTTCATATTTTTTTTATTCTACTTTTATTTTTATATCTTTTATCATATTCTTTTTTTGTTCTACTTTTAGTATTTTAAGAATGTCCTTTATTTAATAGTTTAAATTTTGTTGCGCTTGTTAGAAACAAATATGTATTTTCAAAGCTACAGAAATAAAAATACATGTGTAACAAAATTTTCAAATTGAATTTTTTGTAATAGTCAAATTTAATTTCTTGTTTTGTCTATTAGTTGCATATATTATCTAGAACATTATTACACCTTATAAAATTTGTATGCATTTAGTTTCTACAAGAAATTTATGTTATTCTAATGTAAAAAAATTGAAATACGTTTTATAATACAATCAAAATTACGATATTTGGTTTTTAAAGCAAAATTGTGCTTCGAAGAATTTGAATAGGAATTATGACGAAAATCATTTCCTTGAATACTATTCTGTGTTTGTGTTTAACCCTATGAGCGGGCAACTATTTTGAACTTTTAGCTATCAGGTTAGAAAGCTTAGCGTTTAAAGTAAAGGAATCGATATTTTTTGTATTTAATTATATCTCTTAAATCTTAAGAATACTTTATCCAAAATTTTTAAAGAAAAAATTCATATAAATAAGAGCTATCTGCTTTTGAACTGAATATGAAAAACGTAAAAAGACGTTTCACCGCTCGGAGGGTTAAAATATTTTATCCAGAAATTTTTTCGCGAGTATATTTATTTCTTTGATATATTGAAATGAAAAATGTATCTTTATGCCATAGCTTCCCTATACATATCACATATTTAAAGACAATACCAATTAAGGAAAGTTTTAAAACTCATGCAGCGAGATTAGATTTTTAATGTAAAACAGATCACAAATATTTAGTTTTGAGAGATTTTAGAAGTAAATAACGCCAATATTTATTTAAAACCAATAAATTTTAACTTACTGTTATTAGGAGGAACTACATCAGGACACGCGACTGTTGTTTCAACAATATCTTCTGAAGATTTCTTAATGTTCATATCAATCCTACAAAATGCAAAAAGGAAAATAGAGAAATTTAGAATTACCAATGTTTAATGCTAAAAATTTTAACTTTAAAACAATATTTTTAAGATTATTAGCTTTTATCAACTACAAGTACCGCAGTTTAAACCGTTCGCATAAATATCAAATCACTCAAGAAATTTTAAATGACTATCACAACTAAAACACGGTGTTTCTTAAATTGTATCGTATTAATTATATTTAAATATCACGATTACTAACAATATATGTACATATTCTTTGTTTCTGCATTTACAGTAGAGTCTCGATAATTCGAGTCTCGATTGTTCGAGTATTCTATAAATCCAAGTTTGTAAAAAAATCAGTTTAGCTCCCAAATAATTACCAACACGTACATAACACTTGAAAGAATTACTGCATCTGGTTTTTATTGTTGTTCGATGGATCATATGTCCACTGCGCACTCCGAAGCCACGTGCAGAAATGCCCCCTTCCAAAGAAAACGAGAATCGATATATAGGAGCAATGCGTTTAAACAAAAAAACAATTGACAATTATTTTAAGATATAATTAACCTGTTGCTATCAGCAGTAATGTAATAATATGCAAGTACATTTTTCATTTAAATATACTACACTGAAATTTAAAAATTGCTTTTATATCCATTTATTTATTCATTAAATTTTATGATTTCGATAATTCGAGTTTTCGATAGGTCGAGGTAGGACCGGTCCCGTCCACCTCGAATTATCGAGACTCTACTGTAGTGCTCTTTCAATGCCTGTAGTTTCTCTTCGAAACCACCTTTTTATTAGCTTTATTCCTATCCAGACGGTAGTCTTCTAACAATTTATTACAAATAATGAGTTTTAGTATCTGAGAAAGATAATAGATGGCAGCACCAATTCTATTTTTCCTAACGGATTTTTACAGTCATTAATATTGTTTTCAGAAAATAAAAATTGCTTGTGCCCCTGAAAGGGTTAAATATACATGCATGTGCTGCTCGACAATAACTGAGGAATACAACGAATACGGTTTAAATTAACGAATCTTACTTGCGATTTATTATCCTTGGTTAAGTAATTATTCGCTTTATGGGAAAACATAAAGTGCCAAAATCCATAAAGCCAAATTAGGCATCATGTTCCCTCAGACGAATATTCAAGAGCAGACTTCCTTATTTAATTGTGGTGTAACCAAAAACCAAACTGCAAGCACACAGCCGCATTAGATACAAATTTCTGCAGAATTCTCAAACAAATTCAAATGCTTATTCCTCAAATGGAGATTGAAGAGTTACTCATTTTATGATTACAGAATATTAAATTATATTTAAAAGGTAAGTCGGAAACATAAAAAAGACTTTCTGCACCATTATACATCATTAGCGTAGAACCATTTGCTAATGGTATATAATAGCATCTTTATGCATCATTAATAAAGTTTGCAGAATTTCTTCAGAAAATTTATGATGTGTAGCTCCTTCGTTTAGCATTTTTTCTACCATTTTGTAACATATTGACTACATATTTTAATGTAAATAACAAACTGCATGCAGTATCTCACATACATGCTTCATTTCGAAGAATAATTTTCGCCATATTTCATTATAAAATGCCCAGTATTACCAAGTGTTTGTTAAATTGGTTATAATAACATGGTCACACACACAAGAATAGAACTCTTAGCAGAATGTATTTGAGTGCTCATATATTTCGGAGTAGCCCATTGGATGCATTATTTACAAAAGTGTGAAATATGCATTTCTGTAATATAATATCATTGGTCATAAATTATTTGATTTATAAAGCAATATGCAATTTTTTATAGAATTTTATGGAATATTCCATGTTTTTGATATAATATCGTGAATCATTCAAATAATAATCTATAACCAAGTTGCCTCCAAATTTCTTCATTTGTGAAATGGATTTATTTATTAAAATATATTGAAATAATTCCATTCATTCAAGTTCCAATATCGAATATTTGAAATAGGTCGTTGGTCTCACAAAACTAACACGCACACCAATTTCATGAATTATAATTTCTCAGGTTTATGGCGTCTTTAACATGCAAATATATTTCGAAAATTAACAGAGCTCTTAGAGATTATGATTAATATGTATGTTACCGTTTTAAAGCGTATATTTCAGTTATTTCATAGAATAGCAAGATATTTCATGAAATATCTAGTTATTCTATGAAATAACGGGTTGAAAATAGCTAACTAATTCATGAAATATCTAGTTATTCTATGAAATTTCAGATTGAAAATAGTTAAGTAATTCAGGGAATGCCAAGTCATTCTATAAAATACCGAATTCCACGCTTTAATTGCAACATACATATATTTGAATTATTGAATCAAAATTCATGCACAAAATAAACTATTCATTCAGCAAAATTGTTTTATATCGAGTGATCATTTCATTTCCTTTTCTTAATAATTATGATAACAGGAATTTGTTATTTGTGTGAGAACTTGAATATTTAAAGAGTAATAGTAAAAATATGTAATTTATCCTTTATACATACTTGCTCTTGTCCTCCTCTATAGATGCTGCATTTAAAAAGAAAAGATTGTTTGGAATATTTATTTAATGAGTATTAATTTAATAACAAAATAAATATTTATTTAAGTTCTAAAATTATCAAAAAGTAATTGTTGCATATTCATAGACAAGTTACTGAATATTTACTGAATAACCAAATATATTAATTTAAATATTTACCTTAGTCATGTAAATAATGAAACACATTTCAAAAGTAAATAAAGCATCAAATACAGTGTTTATTCCAATATGTCGTTTTGGATAAACTAGGAATATTAATTTGGTTGCTATACTTTTATTTTCTTGTTCAAGTTTCTAATTACGCAACAATATGTCATGTATTTGCTGAATACAGCGACTTTCGGAATAAATTACCCTATTTAATAAAGCCGTTTTTTTTGTAGTAACCCTTTTCAATTTTCTTTGAATAACTCTGAAATGTGGTTTGAGGTTGTTCAGGGTTTAAATATTATCAGGAGACAGTTTTTCAAAAATACTTTAAATTTTAATTAACAATTTTTTACCATTTTTACGCATTTAATATTTAAATTTATTACATCTTATTTCTTACATATCTCATAACTACATTAAGATTTATTACGCATAAAAATCAAATAGTTAATGGATTATAAACAATCTTAAATACAAAAACTGAATTTAATCTCGATTAATGTTCATTAATGTGTTAGTGAGAATTTTAATTTAACAAAACCTTATTAATGTGTTTTCGAATTATTTTCATTCAGATCAGTAAAATTTTTTTCTCTTTTATCTCTTCGCGCGATTTCTATTCTCGATTTAGTGTGAACTTATAATTGATTCATACCCCGTTAGCACTAGATATTTTAAGATATCTTTACGATTGCGATATTCTGAATGCAGCAGGGCATCGTAAAGATATTGTAGAACATCTTGTGCTAATAGGGAACTTACATTAGAATAAATTACAGTTTTTATTTCTAATAAGTTTCCTATTATTCTTTTTTTAAGAAACTGATCATAAGTAGGATTAACCGCCACCGAAATTTTGTGTGAATTGCTCCCCAGTGCCACCGTTTTTCACTCAGCCGCGTAGTGAAGCGCCCCTCCCATTTACCCTCCCCAGGAAATAATTCCTCCCCCCTAATTTTAAGAAATGGTCGCGCCTCATGCAAATACCCGTTCAAGGTCAGTTGAATGCCACGAATCTAATTGTACGTAAAATTACAGCTTTAAAAGAATGTATTTTGCAACCCCAGATAGCAATTTTAGTTTGCAGCAAATTTGCAGCAGACTTGCACTGCAAATCTGCAAGCTTTCTGCAAATTTGTCACGACAAGTGTGCAAGTGTGAAACAAGCTTGCAGTAAGTTAACGCAAGCCTCGAAGTCACCATAGGACGAACTTGCAGCAAGTTTGCCGCAAGCTTGCATTGCAAACTCATACAAATTATAGCAAAAACAGAGTACGAACACAACCTGGGATAGAACTCGCGACCTCCCGGTTCCGAAGCGGAGACGCTAACCATTGAGCCAGCTGAACTCTGAGAGGAGAAGAAAGATTTCGCTAATACATCGTTCGATTCGATTCGTATACGCTTTATTTTAAACTTTTTTCTTGATTTCAGTAATTTTTTGAGTTGAGAATATGATTTGAAGTCAAAGAGAGAGCGATTTTCGCTAATAACTACGTTTTACTGGCAGAATAAATTATGAAATCAGAGTTCAAATGTAATTACTTTAAAATGGGACAAAATGTCTAAGTTATTATTTTTCAACAAACACTGACTGTTTTTTAGATTTAATTTTGTTTATAAACGATAAAATTTCAACGTTAATTAAAAGGCGATATAGTTTTCTTTAAAGTGCGAGTGATATATTTAGTAAAAAGATGGAAAATGTTTCAAATTTTTTTTTATAAAAAAGTTATTTTTTTCACAAATTATCATTGATTTATTGAATTAACAAAAAGAAGGGCGGTCTAGGAGATGCTATTAAAAATCGGATGTTTTTTTAAAACAGAGACAAAGATAATCATCTCTTTATTGTGTTATCTTTTCATGAAGCTTGTGTGTTTTGCAAATTTGATTTGCAAGGGAGGTGGCGCTATTTGTCGCATCGAACTTGCTACAAGTTCGTTTCAAGTTTGAAGCTTCAAATTTTGTCGTGACAAGGGAATATCAAGTCAAAATCAAACTTGCTGCAAACTTACGTGCTATCTGGGACGGCGTATAAATACGTCCTTGGTAGTTTACGCATCGACTGGTTGAAGCGTATATATACGCCTACGGCAGTTAAGGGGTTAAAACGCATTAACAATCAATGCATACGGTATACAGGTTTACAAAAACATATTGCATATATTCAATCATGTGATTGAACCAAGATTGTTTTTAAAACATGTATGTCATAAAATTCATAATTCTCACGGTATTTTACAAAGAGAATACGAATCCTTCTTTTTATAGAATAAATATTATTAGTCTAATCATTTGTTTGTCCACCGCTATATAATCCCGATCACTTTCATGCTAGTTACTTCAGCAATGTGTTACAAACATGGAAGGTCTCTTCCCAGCAATGTGAGTCTTGGTTGGGAAGAGAATTTTACAGGGATAAGTATGGGATGACTAGCGCAGCTACGTCTGCTTCCCTGACCTTGGAGACAAATATGGCGACTTTGGCGACGAAATATGGGATCTCAAAGGTGCTGGAATCTTCTCGATATTTCCATTAGGAGAGAAGATACGCTTGAATGTACTGGAAGATTCCATGTGACGTCACGGCCTGCCGCGGTAAACTATATAAGGAGAGCTCTGGGATGACAGGGTGTCTTGATCGACTGGGATCGCCTTGGAGCGCGAACGTCTTTGGAGTTCTACCCGCAGTGCTAGCTAGGAAGCTGGTAACCTGAGCGTTATTGAAAGTGCAGTTATTGTCAACTAGTTATTAGTTTTGCTGACGGTTTGTGTTGTTAGATAACAAAGTGCTGAACTGTTATTACCTGTCAATTGTTATCTGTTTACATCGGTGATCTGTGCAAGAACTATTGTTTCCTGTACCTGTGCTACGTGTTTTCCTGTATATTTGTAAATAAACCTTCAATCTCCATTATCATGCGTGTTGGACTGTTTACACCATACAATCACAGTAAGACTTGCAACAAATAGGAAATCATCAGTTTGGTAATTTTTAAAATTTTCTTGCATTTTCATGTGTGTGCCTATCTGCTCATCCTCACTAGAACTTTAGCTGTCGTATAAATTAATGTTATTTGACATTTTCAAAGCAGGCTAATCAAATATCTATGCATTCAAATGTTATCTCAAATGGGGCTTAACCGCTGTCCAAATATGTCATTTTGAGCATAAAAATCTTCAATAAAATATTAAAAATATGAAATAAAGTCTGATACCCCATAATTTTAAAACAAACCGATAGAATAAATGACATTATGCTTGTGCATTCTCAAATAGTAACCATATTTGGAGAAGGGAATTTACGATCTTGGTTGTTTTAATAAAATAACCTCAAGTATCAAGTATCTTTCCAACAGAATTCAACACAAAAAATTAAAAATATATATTCTCAAGTTTTTATTCTTATTGTTATTTCAATCAAGAATTATTTATTCAAGTCTTTATTATTTATTTTTATTTCAAAATTTTTTAACTAACTTATGTACTTAAACTTTTTCTAAAAGTTTAAAACATAGAGGACAGTGGGGTAAAACGGGATACTTTGACTTTTTCTCCAAAAAAAACTTTAGTAGAAAAAGCAATGAAACTGTGACTTTTCCTGAAAGTTATATTAAACTCTAATAAATAAAGAATGTTTTAGTAAAATTTGACAAGATTCATGCAGAATAGTTTAGCTCCAACAGGCCTTCAAACTTTAGGTATCCCGTTTTACCCCACTTTAACATATACATTAAAGCATTAAAATATTAGGAACACATGAAAATCGTTTTGAACCTTCTTGGCTTATATGACAGTAGATATCTTCAAGGGATAGACTCCACAGGTTGCTGAAACCGTTGAAGAGTAATAGCCCATGTTAATTAATGTTTTTGCTCATGCGTTCATGCTCAACGCATGCTCTTGCAACACTTAATTCCCTAAGATTTGATAGTGGTGTTTTGGAACTGTGAACAGATCTTTCCACTTCATCTCCCAAAGGCATCAAATACCAACCCTAATATCAGCATGATGAAGAAGTAATCTGGAATGTCAGACAAGACAACATTTCTCCACTCATCAAATGTCCAATGTAGGTGTTTCTTAAACCTTAAAATTTGCCCTTTTTGGTTTTGAAAAGAAATTATAGTCGTTTATAGAAGTCACCTCATTTCAATATCCGTCTTAAAGAAATCATGGATATGTTTTGTGATGTGATTAGTTTTATTGCGCTGCTGTTTGTAGCGTTGTAGCTCGCCACAATGCATTCCAAGCATCTGAATCCTCTTTCAACCATCAAGATTTCCGCACACTATTCCATTTTTTGCTCAAAATCTTTTTGGCTAAGCCATTATTTGACGGCTCGAGCCACTGTTGTACGAGAAAAGAAGACACTTCTTGCACCCATAATCATGCCGTATTTCAAATGTTTCAAATGCTTTGTTTCTACATAAAAAAGCAAATTTCATTGTTTACTGGTGCTTCTGACTAAGGGAAAGATTTTAAACAATGAAGTTATGGTTTATGATGCCAGCATATGTTCAGCAGCGACGACTGGAAGTTTGAATAGATGGTGGTCCCAATATTTCGCCCGAAAAGTAGTCCAATAAGTCTCCTATTTTAGTTAACTTACAAAGAAAATAAAACATGGAACAAAAATAGGGCTTAAATTTCAATTTATGTGTAAATGAATGAAAAAAAATATTCAATTTGTGTGTGTAAAGTGATTAGAAAAATTGCCAAAAACTCTAAAATGCCTCACCGAATAAAACAAATCCTTAAAAAATAATTTTATAACGATGTGCGTTTTGCTAGTATATGCAAGAAATGATTCATATTTAAGGATTTCAAAGATATTTTACAGCAAAAATATTTTCTTTTAAAGTAATAAAAAACTCCATTTTTCGGCTTAGAATCTCCTTAACGTTTAGGACATTTGTTTTAATATTCACATTACTCTCCAGATGTTGTGAGTGAAAATTTAATCGTGATAAATTTTGCTTTTAACGCATCTAACATGCAACCCGCTTCCTACATGCGTCAGTGCATTAAAATCATTATCACTCCACAGCGAGAGAAGTAGCTCTTTTCATTACCATTTGAATCCTGATCAAAACACGTCAACATTTATTAAGAGCTATTTGCTGGTTGAAGTTTGTTAGGCAATAAATGCTGAGAAAAGAGTTGTAAAATGCTTTCCCTCGCTTTGAGTTTCGTGAAAACTAATTACTTCTGCTTCACGACATTCAGGAAACGAAAGGAGCTCATTCAGACTTCAAATGAATGCTCTCTTCTTTTGTTAAGCTATAGAATCCGGGCCCAGTAATTGTTATTATTCATGATGACTCACTTCTGAGCACAATTTACGATTAAGGAGAGCATTTCCAATTGTTCATTTCTGAAGACCAAATTATCTTCCGTGATTCGAAAATTGAGTAGTACAGGGATTTTAATGTGCTTATCATTTCATTACTTACATAATATTTTATGTTTGTTTTTGAATTTTAAATAAAATGCATAATTAATTATTGCGCGAAAGCAAATCTATTTTTCCTGTGATATGTGATATGTTTTCATTTATGAGGAATAATTCATTTGTATTCCATAGTATATCTTTTTTAAGAATGACAAACATTTAAATAAATATAATTTTAATTGCACAAACAGTTTGAAATTATTCAAAAATATATATACCTTTGAAATATTTCGAAAAGTGTGATGAATTGTTATTCTTTTCCAGATTTTGTAAGCACAGAACTATTTTCAATTTGAATAAAAAATTTTTATACATATTAAACTGAATGTATTATTTTCTGCAAAACTATGATACATAAGCTAAGAAATCATACAGGTTTTTAAATAGTCAGTAGTAAAATTGGTAACAATTCATGAATACAACTTTTGCATGACCTAAAATTATAGATAAGGTTTGCTATAATTTGGTTAATAGTATTAAACGTATTATAAATAATAACAAAAATTAATGAAGGAAAATTGAGTTACATGAATTTATCTGTTAATCGACACTTCTTACAAATTACCAAAGCTGCAACTGACATTTCAGATGTGTTAGACAGCCCCAACATCATGCTGCTAATAAAATGAATCAAAATATTGGCAAGCATGCTAAAAGAAATTCATGCACATTAATTTGGTGCTATCATCAGATCAGAACCGAATGATGGATGCAAAATCGCTAAATTGATAAGCTACAATCGTTTACAATTCATTACATTTAGAAATTTATTAATTTATCATTTTTATGTCAACTTCAAGCTAATTTGTTATGATATCGATTTGTGGCTTTCGAAACTTAGTAATATAACAGTAAAATAATGAAAGTTTATAGAGCAAAATTTTCTATGGAAGACATGTTAACATGGAAGTGTAATTTTATATTTTTTTTGTAGAATCTGAAATAATCACAAGAGCCGGAGGTTATTCGGAGAGTATCGTCGAATTTGTAATTGTTATACATTGGATGGCAATAGCTTCGCAAGTGTAAACTTGGAGCTCAATATACACTCTGCTATGTTGCCATACTCTGGGTATTGAGATAGAAAAAAAATGTGTATTAATATGTTATAGTTTAGTTTAGTTACATTAATACATTAACTCCCAGTGTTCTATTTATAAGACAAATAATTTCGCTTCCTTGGCTAAACCGAATGTATTCCATCGGTTTTTTTGCTTTGACTTGCAGGTAAATATATGTTACCAAACTCCTAAACAATCTTCAACAGGTATATACCACCAGTCAGCCAGATTTTGAAATCAAAATATCGTTATAATGATTTTTTTTTTTATTTTTCCTTTGAGGTAATGGAAGAATTTGAAAGTAATCTTAACATTTTGAAATTTCACTTTATTTAAAAAAAATCTTTAATATTTATGTAAAATGGTCTTTAAAACCAATTTTCTACCGATTTTTTTATATTTTTTCCTAAAAAAAATAAAAAATAAGCCAAAAAATCCCATTTTTCTCCGAATTTAATTTTACTTTACAGTTAATTTAATCTTGATGTTTTGAACATAATTCGATAGAAATTTATTGAAATCTATGCCTTAAATTAATTTAGACGTTAATGGATTAACCTTCCGGGTTTTTTTGGGTGCAAACCTCGTAATTTTGAACTGCATTTTGAAGACAAGAATAACAATTGAGCTGAAACCGCCTCCAAATTTCCGCATCACACCAACGAGGGGCTTTTTAATCCACGACATCATATTTAACGCCACCAGGCCCCATACTTGGTGGAACTACCGTACAATCGGGATTTGAACCTTGAAATCTCCGACCCCCAAAGCCGATATCTTACTATAAGCCAACACGAACTTAATTTACTACAAGAACAATTAATTCGTTATGATAACATTAATCACTATAAAAAAATAATTCATGTCGTCTATGGCAAATATTAGCTTGAAATCATTTCAAGTTTAATTCTTAAAGCTGCTTTAACCCTCTCACACACAGCGAGGCGGTCTCGGGCGCTCTAAAAATCTCCTTTTAACAGCGACGAGGGCCGGCCTGAGGAGGTTGGTTTCTTTTGAGGGGAGGTGAGGTTCTGAGAACGAATAGGATATAAGTGCGATAGGGGGTCCAACTACATTTGCCAATCATAGACCATTTCATTGGGCTTTAAGGGAATGTTACAGCAGGGGGTGAGGGGAATGACCCCCAGGTTGGGAGAGTCCAATTCATGTCGTTTCCTCCCAAAAAGTCCCGGTTTTAAAGGAGTTAGAAGAAAAAAGATCGTTCTTTAACTCTTTAATCTCCTCGGGATTAAAGAGTTAATTCTTACGAATGAAATATTTAAAGATCATAATACGATAATAGTTTTAAAAAATCATATCATTTAGGTAATATCAGGATGGCTGTCAAAAAACGAGTATCTTCATGGTTAAAAATCCAATTTCTTTCTTGATATGTATTTCGAAAACTCCTGCATATTATCTGTAAGCATATTTTACGAATTTTCCATTCTTAAAATTTATAAATTAATAGTTTATACAGCATTCCAGGTCATTTTAATCCTTAAAAATGCTTTACATCTTATGAATTAAATGTTTTAGAGATCATAATACAATAATAAATATTGAAAATATCATATGATTTAGATGATATCATGATGGCTGTCATAAAAACAAATACCTTCTAAAATGATAAAATTCCAATTATTTTTATACGGATTTCAAAACTATGTGTATTATCTGTATGCATATTCTAATAACTTTCGATCGGCAGAATTTATAAATTAATAGTTCATACAGCATTAAGAGCATTCCAGCTCAGTTTGATAATTACAAATCAATATGTAGCATAATGACCTTTTCATAATTCTTCCTTTTCTTAAACAATTGTTAAACGAAAACAATTAGTGTATGATTGGAAATGTATTTCAAATATATCAGTTTAGAATACCCATTTACTAAAATAAAGCTGTATTCAATAATAATTAAATTCTCATTGAAACACAGATAGGTAAATATGAAGCTATGCATATAAAGAATGAAAAATAATTTAAAAAGCGAACAATGAAAGAAAAATATGTATTATTGTGATATTCCATCTGCAATATACAAATTTAACAGAAATGTTGTTTAATTTATTCTGAAAAAAGGAAATTCTTCTACACGAATCTGAAGATTGCACTTCGACAACTATTTTTTAATTATACCTCTGCAAATTAAAACACAATAATTGTATTATTTATAAACTCTATAAGAACTTCTTAATCAATATCTTAGAAACATATTTCATTCTCTCTGTAACAAGCGTATAATTTATTTTTAATGCAATTTTCTGTCCTGTTGTTTTCTTTTCTTCTCATTATTTTTCGATACATCTGTCTTTTTTTCTATTTCATCGGCGAAAAGCAGTTCTTGTTTGCTTAGCTATTAATTCTAAAAATAGATTTAATCAGAAACGGACAATAACCCAATACAATCAGAACTTTTTTCATCAGCGATTCATTACATCGCAACAAAGAAATATTTAATATTAACAAAAGCTCTGTAAAGAAAGACACACAAGAATGTTATGTTGTATTGTAGTTAAGTATAAGATTAAATATGAAAAATATTCCACTTTGTTAATTATATTTTTAATTATAGGAAAAGGTTGATATTACTTAAAGCATTTTATTTTTTAAATAAAATAAAATGATTCACAATCAGAAGGGGATATAGGTAACAAAGAAAAAAGATGTAGAAAACAATTGCCTACTTTTTGGAGACCTTCTTTTACGTATTTGGACAAAAGCCAAACCAACAACACCAATCATTAAGAGTGTACCCAATACAGCTAAAAGAATGCCAACGAGTGGACTGAGTTTTGACATAAAAGCGGCTTCTGCAAAAGAAAAACCGAATCAATCATTTTCTTTAAAAAGACGTAATAAAACTTTTCTTAAAAGGATACGTAATCTACTTGTCATCCATTTAACATCAAGTCTACCCGCGTCTAGACAAATAAATAATGATCCAAGTGCTTAAAACTATGATTAATGAAAAAGATGAAGTTGAAGGATCTTCTTTTTCTAAAAAAAAGTAGAGTATTTAACATTATATGAAGGAGATATGAGATAAAAAGAAGCTTTTAACCTCTAAAATACGCTGTTATTTAATTTTCTAGGTTGAGGATCTCTTGCGTTGTTTTTTTCTTAGAGCATGACGCATCTGGTTAATCAAAATGGAATTTGAATGTTTTCGGACGACCAGTTATATTATACTGTTATCAATCTGAATACACATTTTACGTATACACATTATTTAGAAAAACATTCATATACACATTATTTAGAAAC
>BGPR01026465.1:0-21497 GCA_013235015.1 Araneus ventricosus | reverse complement strand
ACAGTACCCGAGTTTAAATGATATTTAAAGCACAGTCATTGTCTGCTTAAATAGAAAGTTCTCCTTAGCTATACGAACGAGCCCGGATAGCTCAGTCGGTAGAGCGTTAGGCTTTTAACCTAACGGTCCAGGGTTCCAGTCCCTGTTCGGGCGCGTGAAAGCATTTTTTACTTGTCGAAGAAATTCTAAGAAAGAGAATTGCAAAGCATTCAAAAAGTCTTACGGCATCGGGGCCCGTGGCGCAACGGATAACGCGCCTGACTACGGATCAGGAGATTCCAGGTTCGAATCCTGGCGGGCTCGAAAAGTCGTGAATATTTTCCTTTCGAGTAGAATTACAGGCAAGATGTTCACTGCGTCCAAGTGGCAGCTCATCTTTTTTCGAAAATGCGTGAAATAAAATCCGATTCTTCTAACAGCAGCATATTTTTATAACTGACGTGAAGGCCAAAGAGTAGTCGTGGCCGAGTGGTTAAGGCGATGGACTTGAAATCCATTGGGATATTCCCGCGCAGGTTCGAATCCTGACGATTACGTTAATTTCCTCGAAGAGCGCCTTCTTAAGAGTCTAGATTCTCTTTTACCCCACTTGAACTGGTCAACCATTTCAAAATGTGCAATTGGCTACTAAATTCTTTTTGTTTAACTAAATCAGCAAAGGACATATTAAAAAAATCAAGTTCCTAGATAACTTGTTATAAAATTTATAGAATGAGAATTTATCGAGTTAATAAAATTTCAAAAAAGATTAGGAAATAAGCCGTGAACTCTAAAATTTCTGGCAATTACTGCAAAAAGTATATAACTAAGTAAGTCAATACAATCAATGACATTGTTACGAAAATGTAATGCCGCACATCGGGAATGTTAGTTTTACATTTGGAAATAAAGTTTTTCTGGAGAAAGTATGGAATGCTAAAGAAATTGGAAATAAATTTGGCAACAAATCGATGGTTCCCAAAAATGCGATGATTTCCTCGAGATCTCCATTAGGAGTCGAGATCCGGCTCTCTCCAGATATTTTGATGTGACGTCACGGCCTGTCCAGGAGACTATAAATAGCGCCGTGCTCTGATCACAATGCTAATCGTCTTTGGACTTTGAACGTCTTGATCGATTGTGAATGTCTTTAGAGTGCCAATGCTTCCGGGCACTCATTTGGAGTTTCGTCTGCAGTGTGAGCTGTGCGCTATTTAAAGTGCTGTTACTGTCTTTATTAGTGAATTGCTCTCTGCATTATTAGTGTTGCTAGATCCGGAAGTGCTGTTACTGTTATTTCTCGTGATTCGTTGTCTATTTGCGTTGATAATCTGCATAACTGCTACTGTTCCTTTTACATGTTCTCCGTGTTTCGTGAATAAATCGTCTTTCGCCGTGATCCTGCTTGTTAGACTTTTTCCGCCATAGAAAATAATTTTGTAAAAATATTATAGATGAATTTGTAATAAAACAGAACACGAGAAAGATCTCGTCTGGATTCCTAACTGGGAATATGTGAAAAATACTACACGTATAAGAAGATATATCCTGTAAATATAAATATGATTAATCTTTAGAAATTAGAAGAGGAAGGAAGATACATATTTGAGAGATATAGTAGCTGGGGTGGAAGATGGACTAAACCCCACCCAAAACCACCAGACCAAACAAAACTCACGAAGAATGGAAGTCGGAACCCACGCGGGAAGATCCCAATGGATTTCTAGTCCATCGTGTCTAACCACTGGCCACACGACACACGTGTCACAAGTTCCACATTTACAGCACATTCGATCGGACAAAAATCTCGACGAAAGCATAAAAGCGTTTTGCCACTCATTCATGGAAACACAGCCTGGAGGGATGATAGATTGATATATTTGAAGCTTGCAGAGCCGAGAGGATTGACTTGGTGGGTCGTGGTCTGAGCCCCATGATGAAGTCTCTTTGAAGCACCGCAAAAGACGGAATTTTGAATGAAAACGAAACAACACAGATTCAAAACATTTTATCGGAACGCCCTATTTAAATGATAAGCCAAAGCCAGAGAAGTGGAGAGTGAATGAGCTTGAATAGTTTGTAAGGCTGGTAGAAAGCAGTGCACCTAATGGTCTGTCGAGATTCCCCACTCAAGTGAAACATTTTACTTGAGAGCCGAAGAAATTTTAAGAAAGAGAATGCAAGCATTCAAAAAAGTATTAAGGGGTAGGGGGCCTGGGAGTGCAATGGATAATCGCGCCTGACTACGGATCAGGAGATTCCAGGTTCGAATTCTGGAGGGTTGAGTGAATATTTCTTTTGAGTAGAATCACGAAAGCCGATGTCTCACCGCGCAACCAGCCCATCTCGAAAAGAAAACAAAACCGACCTTCCAAATCGTTACCTTTTTACAACCATGGGAAGGTTAGTGAGTATGTCGGGTTGAGAAAGCATAAGACTTGAAATCCATTAGATATGCTCTGCAGGTTTCGACACGCTCATGCTACTCTCTTTCTCTCGAAGAGCGCCTTCTTAAGAGTATAGATTCTTACCCTGCCCTTGAATCAAGCAACCACTCAAAACAAACCACACCATACTAAATTCTTTTTTGTTTACTAAATCAGCAACGGACATTAAAAAAATCAAGTTCTCAGATAACTTGTTATAAAAATTCTATAGAATGAGAATTTATCAAGTTAATACTTCAATAAACGCATTAGAATGTCGAACCTAAAAATTTCATATCTGTGTATGCACCATGTTTCACACCAATGTTCCGGAAATGCCGCACATCGGGAATGTTAATTTCTGGAAACAAAGTTTTATGGACAGCAATTAGGCTGTTACTTATAATAAATGATAGAGCCTGTGATATGATTAGAGATTCTATTAGTAAGCCGAGGATCTTTCTTTAATCAAACAAGCCCCTGACCCAACCCAGTCCCCTGAACTCGGAACCAGTCGAACGACCGCTAGAATGTCTTTTGAGTGCCAATGCTCGGGCATATTTGAAAGCTTGTTCGTGTGAGGCTGGGGTATGGCTTAAAGGTATTTTATTAGTGAATTGTTTCTGCATTATTAGTGGAGTTTCAAGATCCCAGCCAAGTCACCGTTACCGTGACCCGTCAACCATCTGGCCGACAACCGCACAACCGCCAATGTCCTCAAGAAACTGTGTTTCAGAATAAATCTCGCCGCATCCTGCTTGTTAGACTTTATTTTGCCATAGGCTACTTTGAAGAGAGATGTATTTTAGGGAGAAATAGGAATACGGAAAAGACCCTTGTCTCAACCGAACATGCAGCGTAACAAACCAGACTCAACTTCAAAACCCGTCAAATCACTAAATCCAAACGAACGAAATCAAACCGACGATGGAGAAGAAATAAAAGGAGATAAGTTTTAATCAAATATCTTCACTTCAAACCTTAATGAAATTTACGGGACGGCTCTGGAGAAAGCAAAGTTTTAACGATTCAAATAAAATTACATAAGAACGTAGTCGGTAGGATTCGGAAACTCTGCGCATGGAAGATCCAATGGATGGGTCTATCACCGCATCTATTTTGGTTATTGATATATTGCGTTGGTTGATGTATATAGTAGATTTTGAGATCCGATTTCAAACCGATCGAAAAGAGAAGGCTCGCTACTCATTCATGGAACACAGCTCTGGAAGGAAAGAAAAAGACAGACCCGACAATCTGGCTACAGCTCTTGCAGAGCATGAGACGAATTGAGTTTGAAACATTCTATTAAGTGATGAATTTAAGACTGTAAGATTAATTTAGGGCCGCAGTCAGGAACGAAGGGCCAGATCCTGCAGTCACTGACTGAAATTTGTCAACAAAGCACCCGAGTTTAAAATGATACTGAAAGCACAAAGTCATTGCCCGTTGGGGCCAAAAGTTCCTCCCCATTGAGTATTGAATGAGCTCTGGATAGTCAGTGCCGGTAGAGCAGCAGGTTAACTCTAATGGTCTTAGAGCCTGAGTCCTTTGTTTCTCCATGTGTGAAAATATTTTGATACCTGCCCAGCCAGCCCAAGAAAGAGAACTGCAAAAGCATTCAAAAAAGTGTTAAGCAAGCATCGGGGCCCGTGGCGCAACGGATGCCCGACCACGGATCAGAGATCATGTCTGAACTCGGCGGCCGAAAAGTCGAATATTTTTCTTTGAGGAATTATAGGAAAGATAGCCTTACTTGAAATCTAATCTAGTAGTTTATTTTAGGGCTGCAGTGTGGAATCTTGATCCCCAACAAACGTTATTTCTTTATAACCGATCTTAAAGGCCACAAAGAGCAAATGCGGCCTATAAGCCAAGCATTGACTGGAACACACAGATTAGGTCTCAGCAGGCCTCGAAATTAATGTTGACTATGCTATCTTTCTCTTTGAAGAGCGAGTATAGATTTTTGCATCTACTTTCCTAAGAATTGAGAAGCAAACCATTTCAAATGTGCAATTGGTTGGCTACAACTCCTTGTTTTACTAAATCACCAGCAAATGACATATTGCAAATCGTTCCTAGACAACTTGTTGTAAAAATTTACAGAATTATAAATTTATCGAAAGTATTAGGTTTTACAACATAATAAGCTGGAAGTCCACCTGACATTTCGAGATTCTATTAGAGTTGAGATCTGGCTTCTTCTTGATATTTGATATCACGGCTCGTCTTAGGAGACTATAAATAGTGTTGACGAAGGCCGCGAATCTGTCTGGACTTTGAACGTTGATCGATTGTGAATGTCTGAGGTCAATGCTCCGGGCACCATTTGAGGTTTGTTTTTTGTAGTGGAGTTGGTTATTTAGTGGCAGCACTGCCCCATTAGCGAACTGCCCCCTGGCCATTAGCGCCGCTGTGATCCCGGAAGGCTGCTTCACTGTTATCACCGTGATCCTGGTTCATCTGCACTGGATGGAACCTGCCACTGTCCCCCTTGGCCACGTTCCCCCCCCTGCGAACAACCTTCAGCCCATCTTGTTAGATTTTTTCTGCTATGTGGCACATTTCTTAGGGAAGGGGAATATTATAGATGAATTTGTAATAAACAGAACACGAGAAAGATCTTGCTCTTGCTCCTAACTGGGAAGGCAGGGAAAATACACACGTATAAGAAGATATATTTGTAAATATAACAGAGGATAATTTTAGAAATTAAATAGCCTACAGTCTAGCTAATGAATATCGAAATACCACTTGGATAAGACACAAAGAAACAAAAAGAGAGTCTAAATTCCAACCCAAATATCTCTCAAATTCTAAACCCAAAACTCAATAATGACCACCCCCGCTCGAAGGTTTTTTTCCAACGATCTCAACAAACCCCAAAAGAACCAAAATGCGTGACTTAAACCCTGCTTGAAGATTCTATGGATGGTTCTGACACAGGACCATTTTGGCATGATGCCATTGTGTTACAGTTGGAGAGTAGTGTATGAGCCTTGGATCTGAGGTCTGAGGGCCCATCCTAAGCCTAAGCAACCCATCCCATCAGCCCAGCCCCAAGCAAGAGCATGAGACCTAACTCAGGTCGGGGTTCTGAGCCCCATGCTGGGCCATTTGAAGTTCCTTTGTAGACCGCAGTGATTCCCACCTTTGAATGAAATGCCTGAAACCCGGGTCAGGGACTGCAGTACGGATTGAATTAATGCTGGTACTCTGAGTAGCTGATATTGGGGCACAGTCACACCTTAAATAGAAAGTTTTACAGGCGCTAGCCCATATTCGGAAGAAGTGGAATTTAATGGGAGCCTTAGGATTGAGGTTTTAAACCATCTCTAATCACCTTTAACGGTATGAACCATGTCCTGAACCCTAAGTTTAAACCGACTAGAGCAATTATTTAGGCCGTGAAATAAAATCTGATTTTGGCTACAGTAGTGACATGGAATTGATGAGGCTAAAGAGGAGCTGCTGAGTGGAAAGTATAAGTGATAGACTGAAATTCCATTGGGAGAGCCTTGGGTGTAGAGCCTGACTGCTGACTCATGTGGGCTTTCAAGAGGCTCTTCTATGAGTTTGATTTTTAATTTATTTTCTTGAATTGGGCAAGAGTTTCAGCTGTGTATCACCAAAACTCTCCGCCCAAACCGCCAAAACGACACACAAACCGTCCCCAGACAACCTCTGTCACAAAGCAACCTCCATAAGAAACCCATAAATCTCCATCTGTCAGCGTCCACCGCAACGCCCAACCCAAATTTCGGTATATTGCAGTATAATCTGGTAATAATACAGCATGGAAATAAGCCGTACATTGGAATTAGTTTTACTTGGAAATAAAGTTTTCTGGGAGAAAGTAGAAATGCTAAAGAAATAAATTCTGGCAAATCGATGGTTCCCAAAATGCGACGATTTCCTCGGAGACCAGGAGTCGAGATCCGCTCCAAGATATTTTGATGACATCACGGCCTGTCCAGGAGACTGTGTCACAAGTGCCGTGCTCGGATCACAATGTGCGAATCGTCTTTTGACCTTGAACGTGATTGATTAGAATAGCCCTTGGAGCACCAAATGCCCGCCCAGCCTGGGAGCTCGTCCGGCAAGTGACAGCCACCAAAGCGCCGTCACTCGTCTCTCACAGGGAATTACAGAGCTTCTAGATAGGAAAGCAGATCTTGGTGCAGCAGCACAGCATAGCCAGATTGAGCATCTATTTAGGGCTTGATAATACACCAGCATTGTTCTTGGCCACATGCCCTCCCGTGCTCTCTGTGAATAAATCCGTCTTCGCCGATCCGCTCTTGTTAGACTTTCCCAGCATACACAAAAATCAATTTGTAAAAATATTATAGATGATTATTTTACAAAATAGAATACGAGAAAGATTTTGTTAACTGGTAATTATGTGGAAATATATCGCTCATAAGAAGATATAGACCGTAAATATAAATATAATTAATCTTTAGAAATTGAAAAGAACACAATACTTTAAATTAATAATGAATACCTAAATTGATACATTTAGCTAACAAGAAAACAAAAGGAGATGTCGACTTTAACTAGTTTTTCTTACTTGAATTCATTAATGAGCAGGATCGGCCTCTTCTTCGGAGAAAAGCAAGTTTAACGATTCAAATAAAATCTCTGTAAGAATGTGTCGGTAGGATCTCGAACCCACGCGGAAGATCCCAATGCGATTTCAGTCCACTCAACCACCTCGGCCATTGACTAATGTACATACTGATGATATAGGTATATTTGATTCTGATAAATCTGATTGAAAAGAGATGCCTGGCCACCTCATGGAAACGTCATCTCGGAAAGGAAAGGCTCTAGTGACCTCCATCACCAAGTTCTGGCCAGCTCAGTCGCAGAGCATGAGACTTGGTCGGGTCGTGGCTCCATTTACAGCAGGAGGAAATTTAGTGATACTTTGAAGGAAGGAGTTGAAACGGGTCATTAGATCCAGAAATACGGATTGAACGTGTCTCTGTTAACAGTACCCGAAAGCAATGAGATACTCTGGAAGCACAGTCATTGTTCGCTTAAATAGAAAGTAGCTATACGAACGAGCCCTGGATAGTTTAGTTTTGTAGAGGGTGAAGAGTGAATTTAATGGTTCAGGTTTGAGTTCTAGCTCTGGTCGAAGAAATTCCAAGAAAGAGAACTGTACATCTCAAAAGTTAAGCGCTATCAACAAAATCTCGCATGCAAACGACAACGCGCCCGACTACGATCAACAGTATATATATCTGCCCGAACCCATCCTGTTGCCGAACATTTTTCCTCTTTCGAGTAGAATTACAGGTAAAGATGTTCACTGCGTCCAACTATAGCTCATCTTTTTTTCGAAAAAAATGCGTGAAATAAAACGATTCTTCAACAGCGACATTTTACTACAACCCATCCAAATGCCATAAACGCAACGAGCGGGTCAGCTTATCACCATCGTGACACCCAGGTTTTGAATTCCTGCTGACTACATGTAATTTCTCTTGAAGTTTTCTAAGAGTCTAGATTTCTTTTCTTACTCCCACTTGAATCCAGTAACCTTTCTGGAATTGAGCATTAACCTTCCTTGCTCACTCAAATCAAAGGCAAATGACATTAAAAAATCAAGTTCCTAGATAATCCATATAAAATTTAGAATGAGAATTTATCGAGTTAATAAAAATTCTCACAAACGCATTAGGAAAGAATAAGTTGGGACTTTAATTTTGTAATATTGTAAAGAGAGGAATTAGGAAGTTTCATTACATGGAAGAACGTAACGCCCGGAACGTTTGGCCTAATATCTGGAAAACAAGCCTCTTCCGGGAGAAAGCATGGAACGCCAAACCGGGAAAACAACTCAAGCAAACAAACCGACGGTCCAAAACGCGACGACTGAATTAACAGGTCGAGAGATCCGGTTTCTTTCAAGATATTTGATGATGACATCGCGGTCAGGAGACCATAAGTCATGTCGCGCTCGACCACAAATGAATCGCCCTGGAGCAAGAACGCACCGATCAGCCAATGCCCGTTCATCGGGAGCTCCGGGCTGGCAAAGTGCGAGCGCGCTAATGCGCGCCGTTACCTTTATTAGTGAATTGTTTCGTATTATTAGTGTTGTTAGATCTGAAGTAAGCAGTTACTGTTATTAAGCGATTCGTTGTCTATTTGGTGTTGGATACCGCACAACCGCCGCACCGTCCTCTCACAATGTCCGTGCTCGCAACAAACGTCCATCCCGCTCAAGTCAGACCGCCATATATTGGGGCTGGCTATTATTATAGATGAATAAATAGAATATGAGAGATCGCCACCATTCCCAACCAAATATGAAAATACCACACGTAAGCAAGAAGATATATCCCGTAAACACAAATACATACCAATCTTAGAAACTGAAAGAACACAATTTAATGAATAATATCGAATACTACTTGATATGATGAGCAAGAAATAGGTGATAAGCTGAATTTTAATTAAATATTTCCTTTTTCATTTATCCGAACTCCAGGAAATTTACGCGACGGCCTCTGCTGGAGAAAGTAAAAGCTTTAACGATTCAATAAAAATTCTACATGTAAGAACGTAGTCAGATCTGAACCCACAAGTGGAAGATCCTAATGGATTTTAGTCTATCGTTTTGATCTATGATTAAGACACTTCACAGCGCACATCCGGATCCGATCAAAAATCCGATCTATACAGCTGCCTGCTTTCACTCATCCATGGAACACATCCTGAAAGCCGGAAAGTAGTACTTGACAAGAATCGACACCCGCACCGGGCTGTAGCCCAGCCTGCAAGGCATGCGCATAGACTGATCTTAGGTTGGTTTGAGCTCGTTAAGGATAAGTTTGAATCGTGGCAAAATGGAATTTGAATGAAATGTCGTGAAACGGGTCACAGATCTTGTGAAATACGGGATGGAAATCGCCTGCTGCTACCCGAGCTTTCAAATGATACTTACACAGCCGTCTGCTTAACAGAAAAGCCTTAGCTATAGCTGAATGAGAGCTCCTTGGATAGTTTGCCGGTAGAGTAAAAGTGAATCTCTAATGTGGTCTAGTCCCCGTCCTGTCTACTCACCCGCCAACCCCAAGAGCCATAACCGCGCCATCCTCAAAGTTAAAGCATCAAACCGCAGCAAACGGACAACGTTTTGACTATGGATTGAGGATTCTAGGGCCTGAATTGGTGGTTTGAAAAGTTGAATATTTCGAGGGATACTATAGGGACGCAAAGATCGCGTCCAACCTGCGCCTCATCTCGAAAACCGATTCCCAACGGTTATTTCATAACCGACCTGAAGGCTAAGAGTAGTCGGCCGAGGAAAGCAGGTGATGACTTGAACATGAGTCAGGTAGGGTTTTGAACCTCCGCCTGGCCGCACCAGCCCAGACCTCAACCCCACCCAGGGGCCAAACCATCAAACAGACGAGCATGAGCGATGAATAAAACTCCAAGTCTCTCTAGACAACCTGTGCAATCCCCATAGAATGAGAATTCTCTCATCGAGCCATCAAAAATTTCAATCCATCGCAAAAAGCACAACCATAACGACGAAAACGCCAACGAATGTTTAGTCTACATCTAGAAACAAAGAAAGCACGGACCGCCAAAGAAACCGAAATACCCTATAACAATCGATGAGCCCTTATCAGATGCTTGAGATTTATTGAGTCGAGATCCGACATTCTTTGACGCATCAGAATCAGCCCGTCCCCAGGAGACCGAGAATAAGGGTACAGCTTGATCATAATGCGGAATTGTTCTGACTTTGAACTGGGGAAAGATTGATCTCTTTGAGGCTCCAACCCCTCACCTGAGCTCCTGTCCGCAGTGAGCCATTTCCAAAGCGCCAGCCACTGTCTGCCTTATAGTGAATTGTTTCTGTATTATTAGGCAAGTAGATTCAGTGGTGCTAGAAGCATTGTATCACCGTGATCCGTCATTGTCCATCTGCGCCGATAATCCGCGCGGCCAACCGCCACCGTCCTCACACGTTCCGTGCTCGCGAATAACCGTCTCGCCGATCCCGTCGGTTGTGACCAAACAACCTTGCAAAACATTATAGATGACGTAATAAAACAAACACGGAGATTTTGTTTTGACCTTAATTGGGATTATGTGAAAATACACGTGGTTAGAAGATATATCCTAAATATAATATGGATATAATCTTTGTGAAATTAAAAAGAACACACTATTTGTGAATATCGAATACCTCGAGCATTTATTGGGAAGAAAGAGATAAAGGATTTTAATCAATATTTTACTTGAATTTATTGAAATCTCAATGACCTGGGCCCCGCTCGGAAAGTTTCAACCAAACAAAAACTCACAATCCAGTCGGCAGGACTGAACTCACATCCCAGCCTCAAATATCGTTTAACTACACTTCGGCTACGACTATAATGTGTCACAAGTCGGACATTTATAGTGACCGATCCATGCCATAGCCGCCCGGCCAACCATCCGGAACCCGAGTAGCACTGGGATCAAGAACGACCAAGTCCTGGCCATCTGGGGCCCAGAGCACATGAGACTCCTAATCTCAGGGTCGTAGGTCTGATCGTTAAGGAGGTTCCTTTTTTAGCACTGCAAAGATTGAATTTCTTGAATGAAATGTCGTGAAACGGGCCATTAGATTCAGAAATACGGATTGAACGTCTGTTGGCTCAGTACCTCGAGTTTAAATGATATTTAAAAGCACAGTCATTACGCTTAAATAGACCCTCAAACATATGCATGGAATGGAGCTCCGGATAGTTTCAGTCGGTGAGTTGTTAGTTTTAACTCTAACGGTCCAGGGAGTCCCTGCTCAAGTGAAACATTTTTACTTGAGCTCCAGCCAAAAATCCCGCCGTTACAACCGCGCCATCCGCCAAGCCCAAACGACAAACCAGCCCTGACCACGACCCACCCAGACATCCAGCACACTTGAGGGTTTGAATATTTTGAGATTATAAGATAGCCATTTGTGTTAACTAGATGCCGAAAATGCGAAATAATTACCTGATTTACCTGTAGTATATGAGAATTGATGTATAAGAGCTGCTGAGTGCAGGATAGATTTAGGCCCATGGGATGGCATTTCTAAAGAGCCTGAATTTAAGCGATTTATGTAATTGAAGAGTGTTTTTTGGTGAAGTTTGATTGCCAATTCCTTGAACCAAACATTCCTCTCAAAACGCACCGGTCACCAAACCTCTGCTCACTCAAACGTGCCAAACGATTATTACACAAGTCTCAGACAACCTGTTACAAAAACTCATGTGAACATAGACTTATTTCAAATGATACTAAATTTCACAACTAATAGGAAAACAAGTCGCATAAAAATCCACATAACCAAGCAAGTCACAATCAATCTAATATTGTCCTCGAAAACAACGCCAACAACGGAACGTTAGCCTTACCTGGAAACAGCCTTCCGGCTAAGCATGACAGTAAGAATTTTAGTTAATGGTAATAATTGCTGGAGCTCTCAAAATGTGATGATTTCCTCGGAGATCTCCATTAGAGATCCGGTCTCTTTCAAGATATTTTGAGGACATCACAGCCTGTCCAGGAGACTATAAATATGCTGTTGCTCGGATCACAATGCGAATCGTCTTTGGACTTTGAACGTAAGCAGATCGATTGTGAAGTTCTTGAGCCAGAGTTGCACTTGCTGAGTTTTGTTTGTGGTGGAAGTTGTGGCGATGGTGACATTATGGAGAATTTGCCACCAGCGCCAGAACCGCCGCCACCCGCCACACCGCATCCGTCAGTCCGGCCTGGCGCCGACAACCGCTAATAACCGCCACCGTCTCTACGTTCCGTACTCGTGAATAAACCTTCGCCGCGATCCCGCTTGTTAGACTTCCGCCACAAAAAATAATTTTGCAAGTAAAATATAGAATTTTGTAATAAAACAAAATACGAGAAAGACATCTGCTCTCCTTTTTCCACTGGAATAAGTGTGGAAGCCACAAGGCAAGAACATATATTTTGGGCTATACAGGATATTTAGCTTGGGACATATTTATATTGAAGATGGACACATTGATATATGAGCAGTAAATAACCCAACATCCTCCTCAATCTCTGGAACCCAGCTGCTCAAATCCATCCCAAACCTGGCCACGCACAAACGCACCAGCAAGACGAACCCATAGAAGATCTCGGCTGATGTGGGAGTTCGACAGCTGCATCTATTTCTTGGAGCATGATTTGAGACAGCCATAGAGGTCGGACATTTACAGTGCACATCTGACTGATTTCAAAACTGACTGAAAAAAGAGAAGCAAGCTTGGTTACTCATTCATGGAACACAGCTCTGGAAAGGAAAAGACAGACCGAGCTCCAGCCTGGCTAGTTTTAGCCAGGAAAGTATGAGATTCTCAACCGCACCCCAGTCCCGGTCCCGGCTCAAGTCCTCAAAACACCCGGAACCCCTCGTCTGTCTAATCAGATCCCAAGAAACACGGACCGAACCGTCAACCGAGCCTGAAACGACACAAAAGCCAACAAACATATGAATAGAGCCTTTTCTATATATGATGAGTTTGATAGTTTAGTTGAGAGCGGGGCTTTTAACCCTAACGGTTCAGGGTTCGAGTCCCTGTTCGGGCGCGTGAAAACATTTTTTACTTGTCGAAGAAATTCCCAAGAAAAGAGAATTGCAAAGCATTCAAAAGTAAGTCAGCCCGTGGCAACAACGAATCGCGTTTGATTTGTGGATTGAGATTCTGAACTGGCGGCTCGAAAAGTCGTGAACATTTTCGAGTAGAATCATTGAGGCAAGATGTTCACTGCGTCCGAACTGGCAGCCCATCTTGAAAAGTGAAATAAAACTGATTTTTTTAATATAGAGAGTGAGGACTAGATTGAAGTAAGAGGTAGTTGAAGGAAAGAGAGTGGGATGGATTTGAAATCCATTGGATATTCCCCGCGCAGGCTCGAATCCTGCCGAGACTACGTAAATTTCCTCGAAGAGGCCTTCTTCTTAAGAGCTCCAGATTCTTACCCCACTTGAACTGGGCAACCACTTCACGTGAACCGGGTCACAAATTTGTTTTACTAAATCAAAGGAATGACATACATTAAAAAAAATCAAGTTCCTAACTTGTTATAAAAGCCTATAGAATGAGAATGAGTTAATAAAATTTCAAACGCATCCAGGAAACCCAAAACCGGCAAGTCATCATTAATCAATGATTAATAATGCCGCACATCGGAACAGCTATTTTACATTTGAAATAAAGTTTTTGAGAATGCTAAAGGAAATTAAAATAAATTCCCGCCAAACCCATTTACGTTCCCAAAAAATGACATTTCCCTCGAGATCTCCAGCACAGAGCCTGAGATCCGCCTTCGCGCAGATATGATAGATGATTGCTGGTTGTCTTAGAGATATAATATGTTATGGATTTCATATACTGTAATTGCTTTACTTTTGATCGATTTTGAATGTCGTCTTTGAGCGCAACGGCACCTCATTTGACTTCGTCCGCAAAGTACTGCGCCTGAAAAGCGCCGTCATCATCTTAATAGCGAACCCGCAATATTGAAGTGCCGTTGTGATCCGGAAGCAAAGCCGTTACCGCCATTGCCCGATTCGACAGGGAAGGATTAATCCGCACAACCGCCGTACTGTCCTCTGCCACGTCTCGTGAACAAATCGTCCTCATCCCGCTCAGCCGTATCCTGGCCAAAACACCTGCAAAACAATATAGACGAATCCTGTAATGTCCAACACCATATCCTATCTCTTTGTCTTGAATTGGGAATAAGGGGAAAAGGAGACGTATAGAAGATAGTGGAGCCCCTAGGTGGAGGCCATGATAATCTTTTAGAAATTGAAAAAAGAAATAGACACACCCTAATGAACATCGAACACCAATTCTGATACATTTATTAAAGAAACAAAAGGAGAGTCGAACTCAACATCCTTCAATTTCAATCAGGCCTGAGCGACGGCTTGGAGAAAAGCTTTTAATTGAGCTCCCAAAACCTGGCCACGCCAAACGGCAGACCTCAACCCTAAAACATCCCAACAAATCACAACGCCCACGCGAATACTACGCTCACCATTTGATCTGATGTAATATCTGATTTAGGAAAGTACTTATATGGAATATGGATAGACGATATCTAGCTCTGAGACTAGCCTCAGCCTTGCAGAGAGCATGAGACCTAACCCAGGTCGTCTGACCCACGTTACGACAGAAGCCCCTTTGAAGCACGCAAAAAAGATTGAATTTAGAAATGTCGTGAAACGGTCATTGATTCAGAAATACGGATTTGAACGTCTGTTAACAGTAACGAAAGGAAATGATATTTAAAGCTAACAGTCATTATCTGCTTTAACAGAAAGTTCTCCTGAGGCCATACTGAACGAGCCCCGGATAGCTCAGGGGTCGCAGAGGTTTAGGTGGGGTTTTAACCCAACGGTCCAGGGTTCGATCTTAGAAATTAAGGGTGGTGGAAATATGTGATGAGTCGAAGAATGGGTGAAAAGAGGAATTCTGTAAAGACGGTAAAGAGATTAGTCTGGCGTAATCGAACGCGCCCGGACCATGCGGACCGGTGGAGACCGCGTCTCGAACTCCGGCCCGGAAAAGCCTAAACATCTTCGAGCAGAATTGCCAGCGCGACGTTCACCGCGCGTCCAACCGGCAGCCTCACTGGCAATGTGTGGAAGAATCCTGATGAATAGTAGAGACTGGATGGCCAAAGAGGTCGTGGCCGAGCGGTTAAGGCGATAGAAACTATTTCTGGACATTCCCGCGCAGGCCTCGAACCCGCCGGCCAGCGGCTTTGAAGAGTGTTTAGGTTTGATATTTTAGATGATTGGTAATGATGATAATGAGCTGAACCCCGTCCCAACCCATAATTATAAGAATCATCACAATCAATGATGATGAGCCATGAAAATGTAATGCCGCGAATGGGAATGTTAGCCTTACATTTGGAAATGCTTCTTGGAGAAAAGGAATGCCAAAGAACAGAAATAAATTTCCAAGCAACAAATCGATGGTCTCAATGCGTGATGATTCTCCTGAGATTCTATTAGAGTTGATCTGGTTTTCAAGATATATTTTGATAGATGTCACGGTTTGTCTTAGGAGGATTATAAGTGTTAAGTCTTCTGATCATAATGAATCGCTTCTGGACCTGGAACGTCAGACCGATCAGGAATGCCTGGAGGCCAACGCCTCCCAAGCACCTCATCTTGGAGCTCGTCTCAAGTAAAGAGTCATGCAAGTGCCATTTAAAGTCTGTTACCAAGCCTTGCCAGTGAATTAAGTTTCGCACGAGTAGTATCTAGTGGTAGTATGAAGAGAGTTTTGAGTTTAGAGCTTTATAGATAATGTCTTTAAAGAATGCTCTCGTGAATCAACCGTCTTCGCCGTGATCCTGCTTGTTAGACGCCACATACAAAATACTCAAAATATTGCAGATGAATGTAATGTTCAAACACAGAAAGACGTCTTCTTATCTATAACTGGGAATATGAAAACAATGCATAAGAAGAGATGGCTCGTGTATAAAAGATGCATTTAACTCTTGTGAAATGGAACACACCATTTAACCAAATAGACGAATACCACCAATTCGATATACTTAATAAAAGAAAGTCGTGAGATGCCGAATTTTAATCAAATATTCCTTCCGAACCTGGTCTGAGGAAGGAGCCTGAAAGCAAAAGTTCTGAAACGATCTCAAATCTCACATGTAAGAACGTAACGGCGTGATCTCCACGCGGAAGAACCTGAACCAACGCCAACCACCAAGCAATGCGTCGTCGAATATCGAGATGGATTGATTGATTTCAAAAAATCCGATCGAAGGAAGTTTTGCCAGCTCATTCATGGAACAACAGCTCTGGAAAGGCATTTCGACAGACCGACACTCCAGCCTGGCTAGTTTCAGTCGGTGGAGAGCATGAGACTCTTAATTTGTGGTCGAGCCCCACAAGACAGTTCCTTTAGATTGGAATTTTTTTGAAATGCCGCAACGGGTCATTAGATTCCAGAAATACACTGGAACGTCCAGTTACACAGCAACGATATTTTAAAGTGCCACAGTCACCCGCTTTCTAAGCCAGAAAGCCCTCCTTAGCCATATGTATCCGGAATGAGTTTTGATATTTTAGAGGGGTAGTAGCACTGCTGTCTAGGTTTGAGTCTGTGGTGGTGGAAAATACCGTCACAACAAACCGCAACCCGACCGTGAGCATCTGCAACCTGAATCCTATGGCTCGAAAGTCGTAAACATTTTCCTCGAGTATTAGTGATGTTCACTGCGTCCAACTGGCAGCTCATCTTCGAAAACGCGAACAAACCGCCCTTCCAACAGCGGCATTACCTTTATAGGCCAAACATAGTCGTGTGGCCGAGTGGTTAAGGCGATGGACCTGAACCACTGATATTCCGCCAAGTATGTCTGAATCCTGCCGACTATGTAAATTTCTGAAGAGCGCTCTTAAGAGTCTAGATGACTCCACTTTGAATCACAAACTATTTCAAAATGTCAATACCAAAATCTTCCTGCCTTACCAAATCAAAAGCAAACGACACACAAAAAAAAACGTCTCAAGAAAACTGCTGTAAGCAAAACTTCACATTGACGGATAGAGATATTTTTATATCAGGAAGCAGAATTGGCTTTACCGCATAACTACAAGTCAATACACCCCAATGACATTACATGAAAATGTAATGCCATCGGAACAAATAAAGGTTTTACATTTGGAAATAAAGTTTTTCGGAGAAGTATGGAATACCAAGCAAGAATAGCAATTTATAAATAAATTGAGGAGCCTAAATGTGATAGATAGAGATTTCGCATCTACATCCCAAGCCCCGGACCCACGCATGAATCACGGTCTTGACCCGGAACGCCGATCGACAGAACAAATGCCCGCACCCAATATATTTGTTCTGGTGTGAGCTAGCAAGTATTTAAAGTAAGCAGCATTATTCTTGAGCTAGGTGAATTGTTTCAGCGCCGCCGGTGATCCCAGCCGTTACCGTCATTGCCCCGCATCCGCCGTCCATCTGCCATGCCGACAACTACAACCGCCACCCCTTTATATAGCCTTCTGTGGTGCTAGGACAATTGTTTGCTGATCTCTAAGTTTAGATTCTGCTATACAATACATTTAGCAGAGAATTTGTAATAAAAAAACAATGAGAAAGATTCCTCGCTCCTTATTCCTAACTGGGAATATGCGTGAAAATACTACATGGCAAGATATATCCCAAAAATAATATGGATATTTAGAATTAGGGGAAGAGAATATTGATATTGACATATTGATCACCAATTCTGATACATTTATTGGAAGAAACAAAAAGGAGATGTCACTAATCAAATATCTCTTCAATTTCCGAACTCAATGAAATTTGAAGACGGTCTTCGGAGAAAGCAAAGTTTCTTAACGATTCAAATAAAATCGCTACAAGAACGTAGTCGGCAGATAACAACCCGGCGTAGCATGCAAGCGATGGGTTTTACCTACGCCAAGGTTAGCGATGCCGCTGCCGATGGACCATTTCAAAATTCGACAAAAAGCTGCTACTTGCCTGGGCGAACATCAAGCTGTTTGAAAGTTTTGGCTGGCAGGATAGTGTTTTGTAGACAAGTATTGGTATGGAATAGCCGTGGAAATGGGTTGTTAGATTTTGTGAAATTGGACATTTGTTCAGCACAGTACTCGAGTTAGCTGAAGCAGCAGTGGAGAAGTGGATGAATGGCGCCCGGAGCGTTTGCCGGTGGAAAGAAGCGGCCCCAATGGTTCAGGGTTTCCGAGCCCCAGCCTGCGCGTCGTGCCGTTCCCCGCCAAGTACCTCGCTACCCGCGCGCTGTCAGCCCGCGCCTCACCACATCAGAGACCGCCCGGAAATCATGGCTGCCGAAAAGCCGTAGCTTTGTACAGCCCCGAAACGCAGAACCGACCTAACCTGCTATTACTTCACAACGACCCAAACATGCCCACGAGCGTCAAAGATGACCCGGAAACCACTGACATTCCCGCGCAGGTTCGAATCGCCGACTACGTAAATTTCCTCAGAAGAAGGTTTCTTAAGAGTCTAGGATTCTTTTACCTCTTCACTTGAATTGCAACTATTTCAAATGTACTATTACTAAATTTTTCTTGTTTTACTAAATCAGCAATGATATTAAAAAATCGTCTTAGATATTTGTTATAAAATTTATAATGAATTCTATCGAGTTAATAAAATTTCTACAACGCATTAGAAATAACCCATCGTCGGCCAAGCAAGCAATGGAACGCCAAAACCCATAATAATTGAGGAGTTTTGGGAGGATTGAGATGAGAGTTGATCTGCTTTTAAGAGGATATTACAGCTTGTTCTAGGACTATGGCTATTATAAAGCAGCTGATCACAATGTGCGAATCGCTCCTTGGACTTCTGGAACGTGTTGATTGACCGATCAGAATATCTTGAGTGCCAAATTTCCAACTACTGGGAGCTCGTCTGCGTGAGCTGTGCGCCACGCGCTGTTACTGTCTTCATTAGTGAATTGCTCGTACCATTAGCGCCAGATCCGGAAGCGTCACCGTTACGTCGTGACCGTCATCTGCGCTGATCCGCATAACCGCTACCGTTCCTTTACATGTCTCCTCCGCAAGCTCGCGAACAAATCGTCTCGCCTGATTCTGTTTTGTTGATTCGCCATATATATTTTAGGCTTATAGAGGATTTAGAACAAAACACGAAATCTCAGTTCTTTATTCCTAACTTCTGGGAATATGTGAAAAATACTACACGTATAAGCAAAGATATATCCTGTAAATATAAATACATTAATCTTTTAGAAATTGAAAAAGAACACACTATTTAATGAATATCGGATCACCAACACATTTATTAAAGAAAGAAATAAAAGAGATGTTTTGGATCAATACCACCTCCGAACCCACGAAATTTACGCGATGGCCCCTCGCTTCAAGAAAGCAAAGTTTCTAACGATTCAAATAAAATCTCGCATAAAGAACGTGGAAGTCGGTAGATCTTGAACCTACGTAAAAGATGGTTGGAGGAAGATATGAACATTGGTTAAGGATATTTACATTGTTAAGTGGATCTCCCATCCCGACCAAACCGACCCATGTCGCCTCCGGCCACCCCATCCCATCTACAGCACCTCGAATGTAAAGACCCACTCCAAGCAGCCCGCTGGCTAGCTCAAATGGCAGGAGCATGAGACTCTTAATTCAGGGTCAGGGTTCGGAGTCCACTGCTGGGCGAGATGAAGTTCTTTGAAGCAACATCGGAACCTGAAGACCGAACGTCCTGTTCAACCCAGATTCATATTCGTTTAATAGGAGCCTGAAGAGCTGAACGCGAGTTCTGATAGTTTAATGGTAGAGTTAACTCTAATCACGTCCGAAGGAGTCCCCGTTCCGCGAAACATTTTACCACCTAAACAGCCCCTGCTAAATGCCATCTCAAAAGTTGCTATCAAACCGCGCTTTTTAATAATTGATATCAGGTGTTTGATTATGGATTGAGGATTCGAGCCTGATCTTGAGGTTTGGAACATTTTCCTTCGAGCAGAAATTGGTTCCACCGCGTCCAACCGGCCCACATCTCGAAAACGCGCAGAAACAAACCGATCCTTCCAATCCCAGCATTACTATTAACTGACGTGAATAAAAGAGTAGTCGTGGCCGAGGACATATGATGGAGAAATCCATTGGGATATTCCCCGCGCACTGAATCGACTACGTACCCTCGAAGAGCCGCCTTCTTAAGAGTCTAGATTCTCTTTCACCCACTCTGGAATCCACCATTCAAAAGCAAATCGGGTCACCAAACCTTGTTTTACTAAATCAGCAAATGACATATTAAAAATCAAGTTCTAGATAACTTGTTATAAAATTTATAGAATGAGAATTTATCGAACCGCTGCCCAATGTAACCCATCATTGTCCCACAATAATGCTTAAGATTGGAATAAAGAGCTTAAGATGAAATTGAGAGTAATGTTAGTAGTCTGTTAAGATATAAATAAACCGATGGTTCCTGTGATGATTTCGAGATTCTTATTAGAGCCGAGATAATTTCAAGATATTTGATGTGACATTACAGTTTCGTTCCATGATTATACATGGAAGCAAATATCAAGGCTGCGGAATGTTTTAATTTCACCACAGCTAAAACCGCCCCACACAGCGCCGCCGCATCCCAAGCCGCCACGGCTCGTGATTCGTTGTCTGCTTGTGTTGATAATTTGTATAACTGCTATTGTTCTTTTTTATATAGCCTCGTGCTCGTGAATAAAATCGTTTCTGCCGTGATCCTGCTTGTTAGACTTTTTTCCGCCATACAAAATAATCAAAAATATTATGATGAATTTTACTAAAACAAGAACACGAGAAAGATTCCCTGCTATTCCTAACTCAAGATTATGGGAGGGCTATTTACATTGGGAGAGAAAGATAGGATTTGTAATAGGAACATGATTAATCTAGAAAACTGAAAGAACACACCATTTCCAACGAACAATGAACACTCAGTCACACTTGGTTGTAAAAATGTAGAACAAAAAGGAGATGTCACGAATTTTAACCAAATATCTCTTCAATGGAAATCCCTACGAAATGAGTAGGAGGAGTGAAAGGGAAAAGGGAAGGATTAAGGGCTTTAGAGTAGGAATAGAAAGGATGACATCCCAACGACTCCCCAACACGCACACCCGATCCCGACTGCAAAACTGATCGAAAAGAGAAGCGGTTTTGCTCATTCATGTGGAACACAGCTCGAAAGGCAGCGACCCATCAACCGTCCCAATAAAAAATCAACGGCGACGCCAATGACCTCAACTGCGGGCCCGTCCGGTTCCACGCCTGGGCTTTACTTGTCCTCACAACCGCAAAAAAACATTGAATTTGAATGAAATGTCGAAACGGTCATTAGATTCAGAAATGATTTCGAACGTCTGTTAATAGTACCTGAGCGCATCGATATTTAAAGCAACAGTCATTGTCTGCTTTAAATAGAAAGTTCTCCTTAGCTATACGGAACGAGCCCGATAGCTAGCAATGCCGTGAAACTGAACGAAGCAGCCAATCAG